>JAODXP020006732.1:47500-50000 GCA_027497455.2 Sardinella longiceps | reverse complement strand
AGAAAAGAGAGAGAAAGAATGTATTGTTCCTGACTCACACCTCCACATTTTCTTCCTTCCTCTGTTTCCTTCTGTCTCTCAGCACGTCCAACAGCCACCACCTCAGCACTTCAAAGAGGTCACCTGAGTGCACACACACACACACACACACACACACATACACTCTAGATGCACACACACACTAGATGCACACACACCAACACACACACACACACACACACACACACACACACACACACACACACACACACACACACACACACACACACACACACACACACACACACACACACACACTCACACACACTGGGTAGCCCAGAGCCCAAGACACTTCCTATGATCCCTTTTAAGAGCCTCCCAGGTGCACGTCATCTCCCTAGTTACACCTGACAACACAACACTGCATGTTGCAATCACAACACACAACAACACAACACAACACAACACAACACTGCATGTTCCAATCACAACACAACACAACACAACACAACACTGCAGGTTCCAATCACAACACAACACAACACAACACAACACTGCATGTTGCAATCACAACACACAACAACACAACACAACACAACACTGCAGGTTCCAATCACAACACAACACAACACAACACAACACAACACTGCATGTTGCAATCACAACACAACAACAAAAGAAGAAGCAATCACAACACACCACTGCAATCACAAATATAATGCTACAATCACAATCAATATGTATTACATTGGAATCACAACACAATTACAACCCAACACATCATGTCAAATCACTTGGACAGCGGGAAGTCAGAAGAGGAGAGAGGAGGAGAGAAGAAAAGAAAGGAGGATGAGGAGAGAGGAGGAGAGAAGAAAAGAAAGGCAGAAGAGGGGAGAAGGAAGGCAGGAAAAGAGAGAAAGAGAGAAGAAAAGAAAGGAGAGAGGAGGAGTGGAAAAAAAGAAATGCAGAGGAGAGAGGAGAGAGGGAAGGCAAGAGAGGAGAGAGGGAGGAGAGGAGGAAAGAAAGGCAGAAGAGGAGAAAAGAAAAGAGAAACAGGAGCAGTGAGGATGGTTGTGTGTTTACATGACTTTAGAGGCAGTTGGAGTGTGTGAATCTTTTTCATTGTGTGTGTGTGTGTGTGTGTGTGTGTGTGTGTGTGTGGTGTGTGTGTGTGTGTGTGTGTGTGTCTGTGTGTGTGTGTGTGTGTGTGTGTGTGTCTGTGTGTGTGTGTGTATCTCTGCTTTTTACAGTAGAGGAGAGCAACAGAACCTTGTGGCCAGTATTGACTAGGTATGAAATCCACCCCATAAAAAAAGGAGAATACAAGAGAAGAGAAGAGATGGCTCGCCATCCTTCTGTGTTACGCTTCAGCTGTGTGTGTGTGTGTGTGTGTGTGTGTGTGTGTGTGTGTGTGTGTGTGTGTGTGTGTGAGAGAGAGAGAGTGTGTGTGTGTGTGTGTGTGGTGGGTGAACGCTTGAAGAAATATCGCCTCACTTGACATCAAAGGGGAAGGTTCGGAGTTTGGGATCAAAAGTACAACTCAAGGTTCCCCATCCTTCGTCTCGTGACATGAATTAAACATGAATTAAACATGTCCGCCACAGATC
This sequence comes from Sardinella longiceps, assembly GCA_027497455.2. NCBI lineage: Eukaryota > Metazoa > Chordata > Actinopteri > Clupeiformes > Clupeidae > Sardinella > Sardinella longiceps. The sequence continues at coordinate 48,414 of JAODXP020006732.1, read as the reverse complement.
TGAGGGGAGAGGAGAGGAGAGGAGTGGAGAAGAATGGAGGGGAGAGAGAGAGAATCAGAGAGGAGAGGAGAGGAGAGGAAGGAGATGAGCGGTGAGGAGAGTAGAAGACAGGTAAGGTGCCTGATACCCCTGTTGTTTCACTCAGAGAGGAGAGGAGAGGAGAGGAGAGGAAAGGAGAGGAGAGGAGGGGAGAAGAGAGGAAGGGAGAGGAGAGAGGAGAGGAGAGGAAAGGAGCGGAGAAGAATGGAGAAAGAGACAAGGGGAGAGGAGAGGAGCGGCGAGGAGAGTAGAAGAGATGTAAGGTGCCTGGTAGCTCTGTTGTTTCAGAGAAGAGAGGAGTGGAGAGGAAGGGAGAGGGAGAGGAAGGGAGAGGAGAAGGATGGAGAGGAGAGAAAGGGAGAGGAGCGGTGAGGAGAGTAGAAGAGAGGCAAGGTGCCTGGTAGCTCTTTTGTTTTACTCAGAGAGGAGAGGAGAGGAGAGGAGGGGAGACGAGAGGAGGGGAGAGTAGAGGAGAAGGGGGGTAGAGAGGGGAGAGGACTGGAGAGGAGAGATGAGGATAGGAGAGGACGGGAGGGGGGGTAGAGAGGAGGGGAGAGGAGAGAAGAGGAGGGGAGAGAAGAGGAGAGGAGAGGTAAGGTGTCTGGTAACACTCTGCTGTTTCCCTCTGTGATTAACTCTGCTTTTCCTGCTTTTGTGTTTGGAGCTTTTGGCTGCTTTTCTGTGTGAACATCAGGTTGGAGTTAATGACATTAATGCCATTAATCTGCACACCTATAAGTGGAGGGGGCGAGAGCAGGAAGAAAAGAAGGAGGAAGAGGAGAAAGAAAGGGAAGAAGAGGAGGAGGAGGTGAAAGAGAACGAGGAGGAGAAAGAAGAGGAGAAGAAAAAAAGGAAGAAGAAGAGGAGGAAGAGGG
>JAODXP020006732.1:20000-22500 GCA_027497455.2 Sardinella longiceps | reverse complement strand
GTGTGTGTGTGTGTCTGTGTCTGTGTCTGTGTGTGTGTGTCTATGTGTGTGTGTGTGTGTGTGTGTGTGTGTGTGCCCGTGTGTGCGTGTGTGTTTATTGAAAGGTGCCTCTTATCCCCAGACTTAATTACCTCCTTAATAATTAAACAGACTGAAGAAGGCAGAGGAGAGAGTGTAGAAGGGTGTGGTCTGACAAGGTTTTGCACTCACACACACACACACACACACACACACACACACATAGAAGAGGGGAATGTATACACTCTTGCTACTTGTGTAAAACAGACTGACTCAAGTTATCTGACTCAACAAAACATGGATGTTATAAGTACTGAGAGTAATCAAATTAAACAGCATGTATGTACACAGTATAGCAGTATTAAAGTATACAAGTTAACAGTATAAAGTATGAAAGTACACAGCATGTAGGCACACAATATTGAAGTATACAAGTATACAAGTTAACAGTATAAAGTATGAAAGTAAACAGCACGTGGGCACACAGTATATAAGTACTGTATACAAGTATACAATACAAGTAAACGGCAGCTAACACTAACTGAATGAGGCATGTCATAAACAAAAGGTAATCGATTTGCTTTCGTTTTGAAATGCCCCATTCTGTTACCGTTAGCTGCCGTTTCGCTATCTCAGTCTGCGTGGCATGAAATCGAGTGATTAAGGTGCCTATCAGTAGCACTTGGTTACGTGCTGATTCACTCCAGACTTTTCCTTTAACAGTATAAAGTATGAAAGTAAACAGCATGTAGGCACACAGTATAGAAGTATACAAGTATACAAGTAAACAGTATAAAGTATGAAAGTACACAGCATGTAGGTTCACAGTAAAAAAAAAAGTATACAAGTTAACAGTATAAAGTATGAAAGTACACAGCATGTAGGTTCACAGTAAAAAAAAAAGTATACAAGTTAACAGTATAAAGTATGAAAGGAAACAGTATAGAAGTAGAAGACCATACAGTATAAAGAAAACAGTATAAAGAAAGAAACAGTAAACAGTATTAAAGTACTCAGTGTAAAAGTGCAAAAGTAAAAAACAGTAACCCTACTCCATCCTACCATAATACCAGCATAGAATAGTGGTGTGCCACACACTCACACACACACATACACACACACACACACACACACACACACACACACACACACACACACACACACACACACACACACACACACACACACACACTCACACACACACACACACACACACACACACACACACACACACACACACACACTCCATCCTTTTTTGCCACAGTTGTATTAACAGATATGATAATAATACAGCGATCCTCATCATTTAATAATCAATCAGCATTATTTAATACACTACACTGATGATGTACACACACACACACACACACACACACACACACACACACACACACACACACACACACACACACACACTCCATTATTTAATACACTACACTGATGGTGTACACACACACACACACATAAAATAGGGGGAATGTATACACTCTTGCTACTTGTGTAAAACAGACTGACTCAAGTTATCTGACTCAACAAAACATGGATGTTATAAGTACTGAGAGTAATCAAATTAAACATCATGTATGTACACAGTATAGCAGTATTAAAGTATACAAGTTAACAGTATAAAGTATGAAAGTACACAGCATGTAGGCACACAATATTGAAGTATACAAGTATACAAGTTAACAGTATAAAGTATGAAAGTAAACAGCACGTGGGCACACAGTATATAAGTACTGTATACAAGTATACAATACAAGTAAACGGCAGCTAACACTAACTGAATGAGGCATGTCATAAACAAAAGGTAATCGATTTGCTTTCGTTTTGAAATGCCCCATTCTGTTACCGTTAGCTGCCGTTTCGATATCTCAGTCTGCGTGGCATGAAATCGAGTGATTAAGGTGCCTATCAGTAGCACTTGGTTACGTGCTGATTCACTCCAGACTTTTCCTTTAACAGTATAAAGTATGAAAGTAAACAGCATGTAGGCACACAGTATAGAAGTATACAAGTATACAAGTAAACAGTATAAAGTATGAAAGTACACAGCATGTAGGTTCACAGTAAAAAAAAAAGTATACAAGTAAACAGTATAAAGTATGAAAGTACACAGCATGTAGGTTCACAGTAAAAAAAAAAGTATACAAGTTAACAGTATAAAGTATGAAAGGAAACAGTATAGAAGTAGAAGACCATACAGTATAAAGAAAACAGTATAAAGAAAGAAACAGTAAACAGTATTAAAGTACTCAGTGTAAAAGTGCAAAAGTAAAAAACAGTAACCCTACTCCATCCTACCATAATACCAGCATAGAATAGTGGTGTGCCACACACTCACACACACACATACACACACACACACACACTCACACACACACACACACACACTCACACACACACACACACACACACACACACACACACACACACTCACACACACACACACACACACACACACACTCACACACACACACAC
>JAODXP020006732.1:0-2500 GCA_027497455.2 Sardinella longiceps | reverse complement strand
GAATGTTAGCCAAGGTTGTTTTTCAAATCAAGTTATAACTTCCAATATAGCATAGTCTACTTTTTTTTTCCGGTCTCGGTCTCGGTCTTGGCCTCGGCCTCAATTTGTCTTGGTCTCGTCTCGGTCTCGTTAGCCTCTGGTCTTGGTCTTGTCTTGGTCTCGTTAGCCTCTGGTCTTGGTATTGTCTTGGTCTTGGTTTAAGCGGTCTTGACTACAAGTCTAACACACACACACACACACACACACACACACACACACACACACACACACACACACAGTCACTTAAGAGAACCTGGCAGCTGTTTGAGTGGCAGAAATATCAGCACAGTGTCATACACTAGGGCACACACACACACACACACACACACGCACACACACACACACGCACACACACAAACCATACATACACATAAAAGCATGCACACACACACACACACGAACACACACACACACACACACACACACACACACACACACACACACACAAACAAACACACACACACACACACACACACAGACACACACACACACACATGCACAATAGCAGAAACAGCATACAAGGACAAACATAGATCTAGTTCTGCAAGGAAAAAAAAACATGCTTATGATCACCAGAATTACAATATTCACACTCTACACAACAACAAAAACAGCCTAAAAGACACACACTCTTTTCTATTTTCTACACAATTTCTAAGCAGGGCTCTTGTTCTCCAGATTATTCACACAATTAAAAAGATATTGATAAACAGCAACACACATGACCAAACCTTGCATGTTGCTCACACACACACACACACACACACACACACACACACACACACACACACACACACACACACACACACACACACAGCCTACGTCTATTTATGTATTGGCGAACATTCAATTTAATTTATTTTGTAGAGCGCTCAAATATAGTAGATTGTCTTGCGGCGATTTACAGACAGTACAGGGAGTAACATGAGTAACAGGGGCTGACATTCAGACAGCAAACGTATACTTTGGATATATTTGATATATGTATGTGACTGAACATTATAATTATAATCTTGAAATAACCTGTCAAGATAATGAACACACGCACAACTGGCTTTTCACATGATTTCTAAGATGATTCACAGGATCACACACACACACACACACACACACACACACACACACACACACACACACACACACACACACACACACACACAATACACAATACACACACAATACAAATTATCTCTTTCGTTATCTACCTCTAATTAAAACACTGAAGAAGAACTATATTCATGCTCAATTCAATTCAATAGGGTCCTTTCAGTTTGTGTGTGTGGTTGGTTGAATGTGTGTGTGGTTGGTCGAGTGTGTGTGTGGTTGGTTGAGTGTGTGTGTGTGTGTGTGTGTGTGTGTGTGTGTGTGTGTGTGTGTGTGTGTGGGAGTGGTGTGTTTATGCTTCTATCCCACTGTGCATACAGACATGCACACACACTAGACCCCATGCGCCATGAAGAGTTTAAGCCAACGGCAGCCAATAATTTTTTAAGCCATTAAGCCGCCAGCTAATAAAGTTTTGGCTGAGACAGCCAGGTAGAAGCATTTGCGACAACTATCTTGCTTCTATCAGTCACACACAGAAACATGAGCCTATGATACACAATAAAAATAAACAATAGATAAATCAGCCTTGCACTCCAGTGGCATTAGTCGTGTCATATAGACCATACGCTTTTTTTCCACAGTGAAAAGCTGCGCTGTGCAAACATAGCCTACACGTTTCAAGCATGGGCAACACTGTTAGCTAAAAGAAAGCTTTCAATAGCCAAATGTTCATGATTATATTTCAAATTACAATTATAGCCTACCTTTATACCATAGCCTCATAATACTGAGCGATGATTCATAGCCACATAATTTCCATCGCGGACTTGCCCTGACTAAAGTAAACAAAATCACTTAAGCTAGGCTACTGTAAATGCCTAACAGACTGTATATTCCAACGTGTTTAAAAAATTATATGAAAAGGAGAAACATGTTCAATTTAATTAAGAACCATAGGCCTCCTGTCGATTTCAACAGAGGGCTTGTTTGCATTTGTCCTAGGTGATGCGCTCCTACAGAAAATAAGGCAAGCCATTTTTTCGTTTAGCTTATTTAAGGCAAGCCATTTAGTATGATTGTTTGAACTTCAGATACTGAAGTTAATCAAACAATTAGAGATATTGGGTACAAATATAGGCTACTGTATAGCTCAAAACAATTATTATTTTAATGTAATAATAATAGACTAATGCTTTGGGCTTTTTTGTTTGGGTATCAATTCATGAATCATTGAGGAACTGGTACAGTTTTAAAGTAGGCTATTAAATTAGCTCTTGTATAAAGAAATATAGGCTAATACATACCCACCCTAAACTATGATAGTGATACACATGTTAGTCATACATTGCTACTGAGATCAGTATGATATAGACATCTACAGACATAAAAATGGCCACTTCAGCCATTTGTAGCC
>JAODXP020006731.1:0-65081 GCA_027497455.2 Sardinella longiceps | reverse complement strand
TAGCATGTTGCTCTAAAGCAGGGGTAGGGAACCTATGGCTCGGGAGCCAGATGTGGCTCTTTTGATGGTTGCATCTGGCTCGCAGACAAATCTTTAATAAAAAGAATGATAACGTTAAAATAAAACATTCTCATGTAGGCCTATTTCAATCCATTCATCTATGTCAGTCCAAGGTGACTGGAATAGCAATTGTGAGAAATGGAAAGCCATTCACAGATGAGGAGTGTGCCAAAACACTCTTTTTCTGTACTTTTTGATTACTTTTCGAATAAAGATAAGATAAAGTAATGAATAAAAGGCAGGCCTGTATATTGTATGGCTCTCATGGAAATAATTTTACAATATGTGTCATTCATGGCTCTCTCAGCCAAAAAGGTTCCCGACCCCTGCTCTAAAGTGTCCGACAATTGTGGTACTTTTATTATTTAAAACTTGACTCACAAGGTACAATGGAAAATTATCATTTACTTTGTAAATGATGTTGCCTTTATGGAGTTCCTTTGGGAAACCGCTTCTGTCTCAGACAGGTTCAGTAATACTAATAACACTGATTTGAAAAAAGAAAAAAAATAAGGTTTATTCAGCTTTTTAATTCTTTTTTTTTTTAAAAAAAGATGCTTGATGTATTTTCTCAAAATGTTTTTATAAGATGTATTTGAAAATTATTAAATGAAATATGTGAAATCAAATCCTGTGTGGGTTAAAACTTGAAAATAGAGGTAGAGGTTGATCAAGTCATTTGTCATAGTCCACTCAACAGGCCCTCATCAAAGCAGTCTAAAGGTCAAAGTATGGTTCTGCGTACGCTTATTGCGTGTCCGCTTGCGTGTCCAGTCTGGGGCCTGGGAAAAAAAATGGTTTGGTTCCGGTTGCCGACTGACCCTGTCATGTTTTTTTCAGTTTTTGGAATTTATTTTATGAACTTGTAGAAAAAAATGCTAATTAAATATATCCATAGATACGGTTCGTATTATTATATGATTTTTAGGCGACTGCTTGTAGGCTACCAGTTTAAATCGCTTGAGCTTATACCATAACCTGGCTACACAGAAGAGAAGCGGCTGGCTGCGGGTATGGAGAGTGAACGTTCTGAAATTACAGAGTGCTCCATGAGCATTACCTGCCACCAGGCAAACGTTATCGTGAGATGTCCTTATTTTTTCAACAGATGAAGTTCAACTTGAGTTTGGCCTACGGTATGTTGCCCTTCACCTAGACTCTCCTTGTCAACCCCTTCCTCTGGCTCTTTCTGCTCGTGCGACAGATCCCCCTCCACTGAGCACAAAATAATAACAGAACTCGCTAAATATTTAATTCTGAACATCTGAAAATCTAAGCCCTTAAATGCCAAAACACAATGGCAGTTGTAAGTGATGATGTAGAAGAGTTACTAGTTGATTGATGATCAGTAATGTCTGATCTAGCAGTGAGACGCTAATGAGAATGCAGCAACATAAATAGACAGTGGCTGGGTGGGTGAGCATCCGGTAGTTCTATGACATCTCAGTGTGTGTGTATGTGGTGGTCAGATTAGTTCACACCTTCTTGTGTGAGTCTCAGAGCAGAGCTCTGGCAGCTATGCCACCACCACCAGAAACACCAACTCCATCACCACAACCAAAACCACAACCAGGTTCTCCACCACACCCTCCATCAGCACTGCCCAAAAGCACTCCAAGTGGAACTCTGGGTAAGTTATACAGTCTTCACACCAGCACCAGCAAAGCCATCACCACCATGACCTCCACTATGACACACAATGCACGTTCTGAAACTTGTACAGATAACATTTAGTCTGAGCAGCAACTTAAAGTTATCCAAATAACATTTTTGGATGAGAACATAACTCAATGAACTTACCAACCACTATCAAGATGAAGGGATACAAAACAATTTGCAACAGACCAAGTAGCAACTGGCAGCTAATGCTAACTGAGTAGTACCATTGTACCATTGCACAACCCAACCGAAAGTGAGCTTATGATGTTATTCAATTTGTGTAAATGGTTTGTTACTCGGTCTGCGTTTTACATAATTCTCTACAAAGTCTCTTTCCTGGTGACCTGGCCGTCGCCTGGCCTGCTCGTACAACAGGGCTATGATAGGAATGATACTCTATGTGATTGGAATTACTCAATATGTAGATAGATACAGCAATTAGAACGTGTGTGTGTGTGTGTGTGTGTGTGTGTGTGTGTGTGTGTGTGTGTGTGTGTGTGTGTGTGTGTGTGTGTGTGTCAGAGGTTCCAATCAGACTCAGCATCTTCTTCTTAGTGCTGATTGTTCCTGGACTCATTGGAGCTGTTCACTTAGTGAGGAGGAGGAAGGAGACTTGTAGAGGTGAGAGTGACACACACACACACACACACACACACACACACACACACACACACACACATACAGAGGAAAAATCTGTATCTGAGTTGCAGTAGTTTCTGACTGTCTCAGATGTTCTTCTGTTTGACTCTTTATTTGTGTCTGTCCACAGTGGATCCCCCAGCCATGGAACTACAGGTGCTGAATTAACATCAGGACCTCACAATGACCAGAATGACTTTGATGCTCATGTAATATATTCACTGTACAGTTACATTTGGGTTTTTGTTGGATATGCATTTTTAGTTTTATATGGAAACAGTTTGCATCAGTTTCATGTTTCATGCTTCATATTTCACCTGTACACCTGTTCCAAAATCCTTCCAAAATGTGGGTACCAATGAGTGATGAGAGAGGACACTGGAGTATAAACCCAGAGTGGCAGGGGGAAACAGGAGCAGCAATGTCTAAAGTGTGAACAAAAGGTGCTGATTTTCTAGGATTCCTACAGGGGGCACTGTTTTGGTCACACACAATACTGTAATATAGCCTGCCTATAGTGGTGACAGAAAGGCATACGGACAAATCAGGGACTTAGAGACCATACAGGAATATTCTAGATTTTTGTATTTCAGAAATGTTTAATGAGCTACAACTTATACTTTTGGACTGATGTGGCATCTTTCTTTTTTGGCTGTGCATCATTAAACAATATTCAATATTTTTTTCCACTTTTTGTTTAGTTTTTGTTTATTGTGTTTTTTTATTCATTGTTCAACAAAAAGCATGCAGATAAAAGAGCTCATGATGATTGGGAAGACTATTCTACGGCCTAAGCATTTTCTATTGGAACTGTGTTCATTATAATGTTCTCATGACCATTTGAAAAAGAATATGCCTTCTCATTTGCCACAGTGCCTTTTAATGTGATGATATGTAATTCTCTGTGATGTGCATCTGTTCACTACTGTCACAAATTATGTGTGATAGACAACATTTACAAAACATTTAGATAGCTTTGCAGAGGTATCTATTCTGAGACTGTGAGAAGAGTGACCCTGCCCACCACTACAGGATGAGGATGTGTGGTTTAACTGCAGTTGTCAACAGAAACATTGACCACACAAACACACACACACACAGTCATGAGATGGCAAGTCCACTTGAACTACAGACACTCATGTTCCGTTCAGCTTCTCAATGCTGTATATGGAATATTGTTGCAATAATTATTTTTAATTTTTAAATACATTTAAGGGTGGTTGCATTCAGATAGAACTGTGCAACCAGCTTAATTCTGAAAATACATAATGGAAATCTAAAAACCTAACCCCTTAAATACCAAAACACAATGGCTGTTGTTTTAACATATAATCTATTACTGTAGTTTAGAGATGATATAGAACAGTGTACTAGTTGATTAAAGATCAATATGGTTTGATCTAGCAGTGAGACACTAATAAGAACAGTAGCAACTTTTGATTGATTGATTGATTGATTTTGGATTAAGAAGACATAAAATCAAAAGGATAACATGTTAAAGTGTCAACACCTATTTCCAACATAAATAGACAGTGGCTGGGTGGGTGAGCATCCTGTAGTAGTGCTTCTCAGTGACGCCCCCCCCCTCTCTCTCTCTCTGTGTGTGTGTCTGTGTGTCTGTGTGTGTGTGTGTGTGTGTGTGTGTGTGTGTGTGTGTGTGTGTGTGTGTGTGTGTGTGATGGTCAGATTAGTTCTCACCCCCCCTTGTGTAAGTCTCAGAGCACAGACACAGCAGCTCAGAGATCAGAGGAAATGGCAAAGCTGCACAACCCAATAGTGGGACTACTGCTGACTGGCCTGCTGCTACTCCAAGGTGGGAACAGTGTTTCACTAGCTTTGATCTTATGCCTTTGTTTTAACACATACAGCTCACCAAGTGGTTAGTGGTGTCTGTTGATGTTCCAAAACAATTATCATAACGAAATACAGTTCCTATCCAGCTTTATTTGTCTTTTTGTATGCTAGTTGGTATTACTACACCAAAATATAGTTCCAGAATGTTCAAAATACCACATAAAACGTTACAGAAGCTGTATTTCGCTACGATAATTGTTTTGGATCATCAAAGGACACCACTAACCACTTGGTGAGCAGCACATGTTTTGAAATAAAGGTTTAAGGTTGTTTTAAGGACATGCACAAGGCAAGCCATTCTGAAGCAGAAAATGTGGTTTCTAAATGAGCCAAATATCAGAGACAGGAGCATTCGTCAAAATGTTGGTGTCGATGATTCTATTTCATAGTAGACAATCCAGAAAAGGGGCTAAACATGCTAAAAAGTGAACTTCCCCTTTAAGTTCATATTTATTTTACAAAAACTTGTAAGGTATTTAGTTCCATGTTAGGTTCCAACTTGGTGTACACTGCAAAAAGTGATTTCTAAGCAAGTAAAAAAAGTCTTGTTTCTTGAAAATAAGTCTTATTTTAAGTAAAAATACAAATAAAATCTTGTCAAGCAATTTATATCAAGCAAAATATTTTCTTATTTTGAGAAAATTTATCTAACTTTGTCTTATTAAGATTTTCCAGCTAATATCAAGATGAATTTAACCAGTAATAAGCAATAGTGAAAATTGACAAATGATCTCAAGAAAGCAATAAGATTTTTTTTCCTTATTTTTTTCTTATTTTAAGTCTAGATAGAAATAAAATCTTGTCAAGCATTTTTTACTTAAGAGATATTGTCTTATTTTGAGAAAATGGATCTAACTTTTTCTAAATAAGATTTTCCAGCTAATATCAAGAAGGATTTGAAAATTTACAAATGATCTCAAGAAAGATTTTTTTTCCTTATTTTAAGACTAAAACTCATTTTCTCAATTCAAGAATCTTAAAGAAAATGACAGAAATGCAAGGTTTTCAATCCCTCTTCACAGTCTTAAAACTATTATAACTAGTTTAACACCACAATCAAGATCCAAAATGATATATCAGCTACAGTTTGCCCATCAGATGGCCTATATGACACAATGACACCAGCTCAGTTACTGTACTGTACTTGTGTTGAATTTGGGATCTATGCTGTCATAGCCTACCATGTCCTAAATTAGGCACATAGGCCTACATGTAGTCAGTGGCCTATTCGCCATGGTATTCATGGTGTATAGCCTACTCCTCCTAGCCTACTCAATCCTGGTCTATGCCTGTTGATAGGTTGCTGTCATATGGAGATTGCCTATAAGATGTTGTTATGGTACTTGAGGTAGTTGGTTGGTCTTTGCTGTAGTAATGGTGGTTGCTATGCTGGTTGCTATTAAAATCATATTGATTAGTAGGTTGTCATAGTGTACACTGGTGGTTGATAGGCTGTTGCTGGTATACGTTATGGTGCTTGCATACTACTAGACTAAACTACTAAATACATATAGGGTGATAAGAATAATACTTATGGTGCCTTAATTGAGACATAATCACTCATTTGTGTAATCTTGTATTTTGGGAAAAGATTTTTGAAAAAATTGCGGGCACTATCATAGATGCAACTCCAGATTTGACCCATTGGTGGCGCTGTACCATGTTGATCTGAAACTTATTGATGGGCTACTTAGTTTCACTTTGGAAACAAATTGTGGTAGAATTACATCAAAATAGTTACTAGATAAACTGGTATTTGATCAATCAATTTTAACAAGTTTACAGTGGCAAACCAAGGTAAGCAGAGCAACTCCATAAAAAAGCTAAGCAGCATTGTGAAGGATTCAAGGCTGGATGGGAGACCACATGGCCTGGCTTGAATTTAGCATAAATGTCTTATATTCAAGCAAATTTGTCTTGTTTTCAGCATTTTTGTTGACTAGTTTTAAGAAAATATGGCTAGTTTATAGACTCTAGATCTCAAAAATAAGAAAATTAATCTTAGTATTTTTCCTTGTTTCAAGAAATGTTGCTTGAAATAAGTCTAGACTATTTTGCTCATTTTAATAATTCTATTTTTGCAAATTTTAAGAATTCTTACCTAGAAAATTTTGCTTACCCCATTGGCAGATTTTTTTGCTCAATACAAGACAATATGACATAAATGTAAGAATTTTCATCTTATTTCTAGAGGGGCATTTTTGCAGTGTATGAACATATAGGCATTTTATGACTAACTAGTCATTGTATAGTAGGCAGTCATAGTATTTTTTTGAAAGAGCCCTGTATTTTAACCAAATTGTTGGAGCAATTTGTATTTCTATGTTTGGTATGTTTACAGTAGGTAGCTCACTCATTTCAAAAGGGATTTTAGTCATTTATTTTTTTCTGGTGAATGAAATATGTCTTACAGCAATATAGGCTGAAATGTGCTGGATCTCTCCTTTAACTAAACTCATTAAACAGCAAAATATAGGCCTATATTTGTGTTCTACTCCTTAATTCTTCTTTCTCAGGTGTCCAAGGGCAGGAATATGTTGCTGTGTTCTCCAGTGCAGGAGGGGCTGCTACTCTACCATGTCATGTGCATCCAGGTTACAGACAGTGTTCACTCACTATGTGGCTCTACAGCAGGGATGGAAAGACTACTGTTATATTACTCAGTTCTGGGCAGATCGTCTCAGAGTCTCCACCCAGAGCTGAGAGACTGAGTCTGCTCCCTAACTGTTCTCTCCACATTACTGATGTCACCACTTTGGATGCTGGATACTACTGCTGTAGACATTACTATTCGAATACATATCATGGACATGATGCTCTAGTCTTTTTCTCTGTTCTCAGCAGTAAGTGTGATTACACATACTTTCAACATTGAACTAGTAGTAATGCCTAATACACACACACACACACACACACACACACACACACACACACACACACACACACACACACACACACACAGTAAGTAAACTGACTCAACACTGAAATAATTTGTAACATCACATATCTAATCCAGCTGCATGTTGTACTTGTTTTTCTTTTTCTGATGTTTAGTTTCAGGTGTGACTGAGAGTGAGACAGTCAGAGAAGAGACTCTCTACTGCCACCTGCACTTCTATAGGGGCTTGTATAGTGTAGTTCATGACAGAAACATTCGTCTGAAGTGGGTGGATGATGGAGGGACTGAGCTGAACACCACTGACTGCCAGAGATTCAGCAGATCATCTCCCTGTTCCATCCCACTGAGAGTGGAGCTCAGAGATCCAAACCCCACTCACACTCAGAGGACATGGAGATGCCAGCTGACTGCAGAGGGGCAGGTGCAGACTTCTGTCTCCCACACCGTCAGAGTGGCAGGTCAGTGATCATGGCAGGGGCGATTCTAGGTTCTGAACTTTAGGGGGGCTCAGCCCCCAGAGTTGATAGTGGCTCCTGGTTTGAACATCATGCTTTCCAATGCTTAGATTTACGCATTTTTAATCAAAACAATCAGCTACGAAATCGATCTAACCGCAAGCACTGACATGCAGCCCCCGTAATGTTGTCACTTCATAAGACCTAAATAATGTTTATAAACACTTATATGCAGAGTTGGCATCACATGTTTTAAAGTGGCAAATTTAAACACATTTTTTGTATTGGCAAATTTTCATGGTGGCCTAAAATGTTTTAGACGTACAGTAGGCTCATTATAAATGCTGGTCATACTGGTGAAGGAGGAATTGGGTTTTTCATGGACATCATATTGCTAATGTCACAGAATAGGTCTATCCAGCAGTTGTGAATCAAAGATGGTATATTATTTGATAAAGTAGGGATAGACTTACCGGGGGTCTGGGGGTACTCCCCCATAAAAAAATTGAATAGTTGGATGTTTTTTCCCGGCATTATTGGGCTATTTTTAAATTATCCTATTACTTTAGCACTTCTGTGAGATTTGAAGTTTGATGTTGCACTAAAAAGTAGTATTGCCGGGGAAATACTGGAAATACTGAGGACGACAGCCCTGCTTGAATGATATGTTCAACTCCATGGTAATAGTAAGTAAGGATAATACAAGGCCTACTGTATGAGAAAAGATTGTTTATTTTGGAGTGTTAATGCTCTGGTGAAATGTGAATGATAAGGGAAAACTTCACTCTAGGAGCATTAGACTCTTTGCTACTGTAGTTGTCATTGGCTCACTGTAAATCAAACATAGGCTTCATTCTTGAAATGGAATTAAAAATCTATCTAGATTCTTTCCAGTGTATCAGTTCACTATCCATGCCTTAGATTCTTGAGCAAGGTGCCTTTCAAGGTAATTATCATACTTTTAAGCTGTAGTTTCAGTTATTACCTTTGCCACCTATAGGCAAATGACTTCCAATAGCTTTAGAATCAAAAGAAGAAAAACAAATAAAGTTGAAAGCATGTATTTTGATATTTTATTCCTAGTTTATTGCGCAAAGAAGAATGAATGTGCAATAAGGCTGCATCATATTCCTTTCTATTAGGGGTAGTCCTAACCTCTATGTCCTGGGTGAACAGGCACCTTATCTTTCACCCCCTCTATTGCACAGGTATGGCCCTTGGTAACAGAATATTTGGGTAATAGAAAATTCATCTGTTCAAATTGTAGGTCTATCATAATGTCCAGTATTTTTTTGTTTTGTTTTACTTGAGCTCTTGGTTACTAGATGGAACTCCAGCAGCCAATTAAGCCACCAGATAAAGATAGTTCCCTAAAAATATGGGCGATCTTTAAACTGAAATTGAACCATGTATTGTCGAGCAAGTACATCCAGTGAATTTGCCTGGTTGTCTAGCTTAATTTGATACCAAATACTCCCATTGTAGGATCAGATATACCCATACCAAAGCTTCCAAAAGACAATGAAGCAAACCTGTGTCACCCGCGATTAATTTTTTTTGGCGCTCGCGTGCGCAAAAAAAAAAAAAAGTGTCCGTGTTTTTTAGGGGGGCTAAGCTAAATTTCAGGGGGGCTTGAGCCCCCCTAAAAATGGCCTAAAATCGCCACTGGATCATGGGCTTCTCCTATGACAGACACATGCTGTGTGTGCTATGGGATTGATCAGAACCTTTAACTACAGTAGCATCTACCAGACATCACTCTTTTTACTTTTATGGTGAAACCAACTAGAGCTCCAGTGGTGACAAGACGACCTGAACCACCACAACCAGCACCAGCTACGCCAGCACCAGCACCACCACCAGAAACACCAACTCCATCACCACAACCAAAACCACAACCAGGTTCTACACCACACCCTCCAACACTACCCAAAAGCACTCCAAGTGGAACTCTGGGTAAGTTATACAGTCTTCACACCAGCAGAGCCATCACCTCCATGATCTCCACTATGACGCATGTAGCCGGTGGCGGTCCGCACCGCACACGGGTCTCGAACCTGCCACCCCGCAAGCTACAAATTCCCAGCGTGGGAGTGGGACGCTCTAACCAACTGAGCCAAAACCCCGAGCTACTAACTCAACGTGTTAGAAGTACCCGTGGAATTGAGTGATGAGGATTTACATGTACTGCTGCCAAGCTAGCCGAGCTAGCTGGCCTCCGTTACACACACCCTCCAAATCCTCACTCCCACGGATCACGGCACCAACCCGAAAAAAAAACGAGCTACTAACTCAGCGTGTTAGAAGCGCCCATGGAATTGGGAGATGAGGATTTACACGTACTGCCATGTAAATTTATGTTAATGGTTTGTTACTCGGTCTACAAAATGTTCTACTAAAATTTTCTTCAAGGTCTCTTTCCTGGTGACAGCACCTGGCCTGCTCGTACAACAAAGCTATGATAGGAATGATACTCTATGTGATTGGAATTACGCAATAGATAGATACAGTATAGTAATTACAACCTGTGTGTGTGTGTGTGTGTGTGTGTGTGTGTGTCAGAGGTTCCCATCAGACTCAGCATCTTCTTCTCAGTGCTGATTATTCCTGGACTCATTGGAGCTGTTTACCTAGTGAGGAGGAAGCAGACCTGTAGAGGTAAGAGTGATACACACACACACACACACACACACACACACACACAAATAATCGGTATCTGAGTTGCAGCAGTTTGTATCTGTCATAGATGGTCTTGTTTTTGATTTGTGTCTGTCCACAGAGGATCCCCCTGCCATGGAGCTACAGGTGCTGAATTAACATCAGGACCTTACGATGAATAACTTTGATAGTCATGTAATATATTCACTTGTACAGTTGCATTTGGGTTTTTGTTGGATATGTATTTTTAGTTTTACATGCAAACAGTTTGCATCATTTTCATGCTTCATAATTCACCTACACAAACATTTCCAAAATCCTTCCAAAATGTGGGCACCAATGAGTGATGAGAGAGGACGCTGGTGTAGAAACCCAGAGTGGTGGGAAACAGGAACAGCAATGTCTAAAGTCTGAACATCAGAAAGGTGCAGAGTTGGGGAGTTTCCAGGGTACTTACAGGGGGCACTGTTTTGGTGATTTGGGCACACACTGTACTGTAATATAGCCTGCTTGTAGTGTTTGTGTATAACAGACAGACATGGACACATCAAGGGGCTTAGAGACCGCACAGGAATATTGAAGATTTTTGTATTTCAGAAATGTTTAATGAGCTACAACTTTTTGGACTGATGTTGCATCATTGTTTTGGCTATGCATCATTAAACAATATTTTTTCAGTATCTTTTTGTTTAGGATTGAGTTTTTTATTCATTGTTCAACAAAAAGCATGCAGATAAAAGAGCTCATGATGATTGGGAAGACTATTCTATGGCCTAAGCATTTTCTATTGGAACTGTGTTCATTATAATGTTCTCATTTAACTATTTGAAAAGGAATATGCCTTCTCCTCATTTGCCACAGTGCCTTTTAATGTGATACTCTTGTTTGCGTGTCTGAGGAGTGGCACAGGGAGTGCTCTGTGATGTGCATCTGTTCACTACTGTCACAAATTATGTGTGATAGACGACGTGTAGGCCTACAAAACACAAATGTGATCACAAAATCTTCATAATATTGCTAAAGGCAATAAGTGATCTCTAAACAAGAAATGAAAAGCTGGCGTGAGGACTTGAGATCCCTGGTCTCCACCCAGTGCTCGGGTTGAACATTCCTAGGGACTCCAGACTGTCTTCATGAAGGGAAAAAGAGTGAGTTTGGAGAAACCAGGCTGCATTTGATCTATTCTGTTACAAGCACAGACCAAAGGCCTCATCACGGAGGTGTATTTGACATGCTTTTTGAAATAGACCACTAGGGGCATATAAAAATGCGGGTGGCAAATTAATGACTGCACCTCTAAACTTTAAATTGTGCCGCACCCGTATCTCATCCTCAAAAGCTTGCTATATGTCTTTAAAACATTTAGATAGCTTTGCAGAGGTAGTTGTCTATTCTGGGACCGTGTGAGAACAGAGTGACCCTGCCCACCACTACAGGATGACAATGTGTGGTTTAACTGCAGTTGTCAACAGAAACATTGACCGCACAAACACACACAGTCATGAGATGGCAAGTCCACTTGAACTACAGACACTCATGTTCTGTTCAGCTTCTCAATACTGCATATGCAATATTGTTGCAATAAATATTTTTAATTTAAATAAATTTAAGGACGGATGCATCCATACAAAACAGTACAACCAGTTTAATTCTGAAAATAAATAATGAAAATCTAAAAACCTAACCCCTTAAATGCCAAAACACAATGGCAGTTGTGTTAATGTATAGTCTATTACTGTAGTTTAGAGATAATATAGAACAGTGTACTAGTTGATTAATGATCAATATGGTTTGATCTAGCAGTGAGACACTAATGAGAACAGTAGAAACATAAATAGACAGTGGCTGGGTGGGTGGGTGAGCATCCTGTAGTAGTGCTTCTCAGTGACGTCTTCTCTCTCTCTCTCTCTCTCTCTCTCTCTCTCTCTCTCTCTCTCTCTCTCTCTCTCTCTCTGCTGTGTGTGTGTGTGTGTGTGTGTGTGTGTGTGTGTGTGTGTGTGTGTGTGTGTGTATGATGGAAAGATTAGTTCTCATCCCCCCTGTGTGAGTGTCATAGAGCAGAGACACAGCAGCTCAGAGATCAGAGGAAATGGCAAAGCTGCACAACCCAACAGTGGGACTACTGCTGACTGGGTTGCTGCTACTACAAGGTGAGAACAGTGTTTGAGCTTTGCCTTTTGTTTAATGAGTTTAGTTAAAGGAGAGATCCAGCACATTTCAGCCTATATTGCTGTAAGACATATTTCATTCACCAGAAAAAAATAAATGACTAAAATCCCTTCTGAAATGAGTGAGCTACCCACTGTTGTAAACATACCAAAGATAGAAATACAAATTGCTTCAACAATTTGGTTAAAAATACAGGGCTCTTTCCAAAAAATACTATGACTGCCTACTATACAATGACTAGTCAGTCAAAAAATGCCTAGACTATGGGGTGTTCATACACCAAGCTGGAACCTAACATGGAACTAAATACCTTTCCACAACCAAGTTTTTGTAAAATAAATATGAACTTAAAGGGGAAGTTCACTTTTTAGCATGTTTAGCCCCTTTTCTGGATTGTCTAGTATGAAATAGAATCATCGACACCAACATTTTGACGATTGCTCCTGTCTCTGATATTTGGCTCATTTAGAAACCCCATTTTCTGCTTCAGAATGGCTTGCCTTGTGCATGTCCGATAATGTCCTTAAAACAACCTGTTGCTCACCAAGTGGTTAGACAGCTAAATATAGGCCTATATTTGTGTTATACTCCTTCTCTCTCAGGTGTCCAAGGGCAGGGATATGTTGCTGTATTCTTCAGTGCAGGAGGGGCTGCTACTGTCCCATGTCATGTGTATCCAGGTTACAGTCAGTGTTCACTCACAATGTGGCTCTACTACAGGGATGGAAACACTACTGACATAATAGTCAGAGATGGGCAGATTGCCTCAGAGTCTCCACACAGAGCTGTGAGACTGAGTCTGCTTCCTAACTGTTCTCTCCGCATTACTGATTGTCACTACTGAGGATGCTGGACTCTACACCTGTAGACATTATGACTCAAATAGATCTCAATATGCAGCTGATGCTCCAGTCCTCTGTTCTTAGCAGTAAGTGTGATTACACAGATACTCTCAACACTGAACTAGTAGAAACATGTCCAACACACACACACACACACACACACACACACACACACACACACACACACACACACACACACACACACACACACACACACACACACACACACACACACACAGCAGTAAGTGAGATTTGCTCATAATCCTGAAATAGTAACATCACATGTCTAACCACACACACACATACATGCACACACAGTTCTTGGCAGTGTGACTAAACTGACACTCTCATAACACTGAAAAAGCATCACATCTCTAATCCAGCTCTTTTTCTCTTCATCTGATGTTTATCCTCAGGTGTGACTGAGAGTGAGACAGACAGAGTTGAGACCCTCTACTGCCACCTGCACTTCAATAAAGGCATTGAAAGTGTAGTTCATGACAGAGACATTCGTCTGATGTGGGTGGATGATGGAGGGACTGAGCTGAACACCACTGACTGCCAGAGATTCAGCAGATCATCTCCCTGTTCCATCCCACTGAGAGTGGAGCTCAGAGATCCAAACCCCACTCACACTCAGAGGACATGGAGATGCCAGCTGACTGCAGAGGGGCAGGTGCAGACTTCTGTCTCCCACACCGTCAGAGTGGCAGGTTAGTGATCATGGGCTTCTCCTCTGACAGACACATGCTGTGTGTGGTATGGGATTGATCAGAACCTTTAATACAGACTTCACTCTTTTTACTTTGCCAGTGAAACCAAGTAGAGCTCCAGTGGTGACAAGACAACCTGAACCACCACAACCAGCACCACCACCAGAAACACCAACTCCATCACCACAACCAAAACCACAACCAGGTTCTCTAACACACCCTCCATCACCACTGCCCAAAAGCACTCCAAGTGGAACTCTGGGTAAGTTATACAGTCTTCACACCAGCACCAGCAGAGCCAGCACCACCATGACCTCCACTTAAAGTTATCCTAATAACATTTTTGGATGAGAACATAACTCAATATCTCTGTTGGACGAACTTACCAAGCACTATCAGGATGAAGGGGTACAAAACAATTTGGAGCAACAATCCAAGTGGCAACCGGCAGCTAATACTAACTGAATAATAATATTGTGAAAGTGAGATTGCACAACCCAACCGAAAGTGAGCTTATGATGTTATTCAATTTGTGTAAATGGTTCGTTACTCGGTCTGCGTTTTACATAATTCTCATAAGTCTCTTTCCTGGTGACCTGGCCGGTCACCTGGCCTGCTCGTACAACAGGGCTATGATAGGAATGATACTCTATGTGATTGGAATTACTCAATATGTAGATAGATACAGTAATTAGAACGTGTGTGTGTGTGTGTGTGTGTGTGTGTGTGTGTGTGTGTGTGTGTGTGTGTGTGTGTGTGTGTGTGTGTGTGTGTGTGTGTTCCAGAGGTTCCAATCAGACTCAGCATCTTCTTCTTAGTGCTGATTGTTCCTGGACTCATTGGGGCTGTTCACTTAGTGAGGAGGAGGAAGGAGACTTGTACAGGTGTGAGTGACACACACACACACACACACACACACACACACACACACACACACACACACACACACACACACACACACACTCACACATACAGAGAAAAAATCTGTATCTGAGTTGCTGTAGTTTCTGTCTCAGATGTTCTTCTATTTGACTCTTTATTTGTGTCTGTCCACAGAGGATCCCCCAGCCATGGAACTACAGGTGCTGAATTAACACCAGGACCTCACGATGAATGACTTTGATACTCATGTAATATATTCACTGTACAGTTGCATTTGGGTTTTTGTTGGATATGTATTTTTAGTTTAACATGCAAACAGTTTGCATCATTTTCATGTTTCATGCTTCATAATTCACCTACACAAAATCCTTCCAAAATGTGGGTACCAATGACTGATGAGAGAGGACGCTGGTGGGAAACAGGAGCAGCAATGTCTGAAGTGTGAACATCAGAAAGGTGCAGAGTTGGGGAGTTTCCGGAGTTCTTACAGGGGGCACTGTTTTGGTCATTTGGTCACACACTGTACTGTAATATAGCCTGCTTGTAGTGTTTGTGTATGACAGGGTCTTTGGTATTTTTTGCCCTCAATGGTGCCTTCCAGGCAGCGCTGCCTTCAAGGCACTAATCCCCTCAGTTTAGGGTTATGATGAGGGTTGAGGTGGTTAGGGTTAGGAATAAGGTTGAGGTAGTGCCTTTTAGGCTATGCTGCCTGGAAGGTGCCGTTGGGGGCAAAAAAACACCATTGAGCGTATGACAGACAAGCATCAGGGGCTTAGAGACCGAACAGGAATATTCTAGATTTTTGTATTTCAGAAATGTTTAATGAGCTACAACTTATATACTTTTGGACTGATGTGGCATCATTCTTTTTTTGGCTATGCATCATTAAACAATATTTTTTTCAGTATCTTTTTGTTTAGGATTGTGTTTTTTATTCATTGTTTAACAAAAAGCATGCAGATAAAAGAACTCATGATGATGGGAAGACTATTCTACGACATAAGCATTTTCTATTGGAACTGTGTTCATTATAATGTTCTCATTGACCATTTGAAAAGGAATATGCCTTCTCCTCATTTGCCACAGTGCCTTTTAATGTGATGCTCTATGTAATTGTAAGTGTGTTTCTGAGGGGTGGCACAGAGATGTGCTCTGTGATGTGCATCTGTTCACTACTGTCACAAAATATGATAGACAACACGTAGGCCTACAAAACACAAATGTGATCACAAAATCTTCATAATATTGCTAAAGGCAATAAGTGATCTTAAAACAAGAAATGAAAAGCTGGCGTGAGGAAAGCCATGTTGCATGTGAGTGTGAGAGACCTGCCATTTGCGCTTGTCTGAAGCTCCATGCAACTTGAGAGCCGTGGTCTCCACCCATTACAGTGCTCGGGTTGGAATCATTTCTCAATGGAGAGACTCCACAGTGTCTTCATGAAGGGAAAAAGAGTGAGTTAGGAGAAACCAGGCTGCATTTGATCTATTCTGTTATAAGCACAGACCAAAGGCCTCATCACAGAGGTGTATTTTACATGCTTTTTGAAATAGACCACTAGGGGCCCATGAATATGGGGTGGCAAATTAATGACTGCACCTCTAAACTTTAAATTGTGCCGCAGCCGTATCTCGTCCTCAAAAAGCTTGCTATGCGTCTTTAAAACATTCAGATAGCTTTGCAGAGGTAGGTGTCTATTCTGAGACCGTATGAGAACAGAGTGGATGACAATGTGTGGTTTAACTGCAGTTGTCAACAGAAACGTTGACCACGCACGCACACACACACACACACACACACACACACACACACACACACACACACACACACACACACATCGCACAAGATGGCAAGTCCACTTGAACTACAGACACTCATGTTCCGTTCAGCTTCTCAATGCTGTATATGGAATATTGTTGCAATAATTATTTTTAATTTAAATACATTTAAGGGTGCATGCATCCAGACAGAACAGTTTAATAATTAATCTGAAAATACATAATGGAAATAATATAGAACAATGTAGTTGATTAATGATCAATATGGTTTGATCAAGCAGTGACACACTAATGAGAACAGTAGCAACATAAATAGACAGTGGCTGGGTGGGTGAGCATCCTGTAGTAGGCCTATAGTGCTTCTCAGTGACGTCTCTCTCTCTCTCTCTCTCTCTCTCTCTCTCTCTCTCTCTCTCTCTCTCTCTCTCTCTCTCTCTCTGTGTGTGTGTGTGGTCAGATTAGTTCACACCCCTTGTGTAAGTCTTAGAACAGAGACACAGCAGCTCAGAGATCAGAGGAAATGGCAAAGCTGCACAACCCAACAGTGGGACTACTGCTGACTGGGCTGCTACTACTACAAGGTGAGAACAGTGTTTGACTAGCTTTGCTCTTAAGCCTTTGTTTTAAAACACAGCTCACCAAGTGGTTAGTGGTGTCCGCTGATGTTCCAAAACAATTATCATAACGAAATACAGTTCCTATCCAGCTTTATTTGTCTTTTTTTATGCTGTTGGTATTAGTACGCGGAAAAATAGTTGCAGAATGTTCAAAATACCACATAAAATTTTACAGAAGCTGTATTTCACTACACTAACTGTTTTGGATCCTCAAAGGACACTACTAACCACTTGGTGAGCAGCACATGTTTTGAAATAAAGGTTAAGGTTGTTTTAAGGACGTTAATGGACATGCACAAGGCAAGCCATTCTGAGGCAGAAAAGGGGGTTTCTAAATGAGCCAAAAATCAGAGACAAGAGCAATTGTCAAAATGTTGGTGTCTATGATTCTATTTCATACTAGACGATCCAGAAAAGGGGCTAAACAGTGGGGCTAAAAAGTGAACTTCCCCTTTAAGCATAAGTTCATATTTATTTTACAAAAACTTGGTTGTGGAAAGGTATTTAGTTCCATGTTAGGTTCCAGCATGAACACCCCATAGACTAGGCATTTTATGACTGACTAGTCATTGTATAGTAAGAAGTAATAGTATTTTTTGGAAAGAGGCCTTTTTTTTACCAAATTGTTGGAGCAATTTGTATTTCTGTGTTTGGTGTTTACAATACTGAGTAGCTCACTCATTTCAGAAGAGATTTTAGTCATTTCTATTTTTCTGGTGAATGAAATACATGTATGTCTTAGGCTACAGCAATATAGGCTGAAATGTGCTGGATCTCTCCTTTAACTAAACTCATTAAACAGCAAAATATATATTTGTGTTCTACTCCTTAACTCTTCTTTCTCAGGTGTCCAAGGGCAGAAACCTGTTGCTGTGTTCTCCAGTGCAGGAGGGGCTGCTACTCTACCATGTCATGTGTATCCAGGTTACAGACAATGTTCATTCACTATGTGGCTCTACAACAGGGATGGAGAGACTACTGACACATTAGTCAGAGATGGGCAGATTGTCTCAGAGTCTCCACCCAGAGATGAGAGACTGAGTCTGCTCCCTGACTGTTCTCTTCACATTACTGATGTAATCACTGAGGATGCTGGACACTACACCTGTAGACATTATGACTCATATCAATATAGACCTGATGATCAAGTCTCTCTCTCTGTTCTCAGCAGTAAGTGTGATTAAACAGATACTCTCAACATTGAACAAGTAGTAATGCCTAACACACACACACACACACACACACACACACACACACACACACACACACACACACACACACTGTAATTAAACTGACTCAACACTGAAATAATGTTGTAACATCACATCTAATCCAGCTGCATGTTGTACTTGTATCTCTTTTTCTCTTCATCTGATGTTTAGTTTCAGGTGTGACTGAGAGTGAGACAGGCAGAGATGAGACCCTCTACTGCCACCTGTACTTCTATCGAAGGCTTGGATAATGTAGTTTATGACAGAGATATTCATCTGAAGTGGGTGGATGATGGAGGGACTGAGCTGAACACCACTGACTGCCAGAGATTCAACAGATCATCTCCCTGTTCCATCCCACTGAGAGTGGAGCTCAGAGATCCAAACCCCACTCACACTCAGAGGACATGGAGATGCCAGCTGACTGCAGAGCGGCAGGTGCAGACTTCTGTCTCCCACACCGTCACAGTGGCAGGTCAGTGATCATGACAGACACATGCTGTGTGCGCTATGGAATTGATCATAACCTAGGGCACTCATTGAATTCTTTGCAAATTTACCCAAATGAACCCTAGTGTTAGGAGTTACGACGACTTTTTTTTTTTTTTTTTTTCATTTTTTGATTTTTGTCCATTAATTTTCATGGAGGAAATCAAGGTCAGCAAAGTTACCATACAGTATATGGTTTAAATACATACATTTAAATAAATATTTCTTCAAGAGCATTTTGTACTCATACTTTAAGACCTAATGGCAAATATATGCAAAAAATGTAAAATACACTGACGAATTCTGGCAACGACACATATTATTTTATTGCATTTCAATCAGAAAGGCTCCATCTATTGAGATGGTAACTGCTGTGGAATAATTGGGCCATTGTCTGGGGACACAAGGTGTGAACACTCCCCATTTTACCAGCACATGGTGTTTCGTTTGGAATCCCAGGCCCAGAGCCATTCTGACGGCAGCATGGCACTGTGGCTCTCAAAGTGACAGGGGGTGGGGGCCATTACAGGTGTGATCCTCCCAAATCATTAGTAGCCTATTGCGTGAAATTTAGTGTGACTTCTTTACAGTTTTCACTCAAACTATAAAACATTTCTGAATGTTCTTTTTACTTTTATGTAGCCAATACTTATGTTTGCTAGGTCCAAAACTCAAAAGCTCCGACTAGGTATATTTATCGTGTTTTTTTTACCGTGTGTGAAGACATAAAATAGGTTATTGTGTA
The DNA here is from genome assembly GCA_027497455.2 of Sardinella longiceps. NCBI lineage: Eukaryota > Metazoa > Chordata > Actinopteri > Clupeiformes > Clupeidae > Sardinella > Sardinella longiceps. The sequence goes on along the minus strand of JAODXP020006731.1, from coordinate 45,411 downwards.
GTTGTGTTTACAGTTCATTTTAATAAAAACTATTTCCATTACATTTACTTTGCTCTCATATTGTTTTTATTGATATCTTCTAGAATGTAACAATATGTCACTTTTGGTTTTAGTTTGATGAAATACTTAAAAATGTCAAAGTGTAGCAGACTGCCTCAAACTGCCTGAAAGGCTCACGAGCCCTGTGTCGTGACTAAACAAAATTAGCCATCAAGTAACCAGATCAATTTTAGATATAATTGCGCTCACATTGTATAGATGAATACTAAAATATGTCTGTCAGTCTGAATGTAGGGTGGTTATAAACCACACATTTTGCTCTCTAATCACTGTCTAATTGATTTAAATTGAATTAAAAGTCAAAATTTCATCACAGTATAGTTTTCTATAATTATGTGGCACCATTCAGTGCACTTTTACCTTTGTTTATCATGTGATGTGTATAAAAATACCAATTTAAAAAGTTGTTTGTTAACAGGGCATATGATCAAATATGGTTGCTTCATTTTTCAGGCCTAACCTCCCTGAATGTTAGAAGCTGTGACTGAACAACTTTTATGTCAAACTTTTGTATAACTAGTCAACCATATAATACATGTATGTGAGTTTCATCAATTTACCATTAATAGTTTTGATGTTATGACCAAAAGTATTGGATTACGCACTTTAACAACTTTTTCCAATTTTAGAAGTACGCTGAAGTTTGAAATGCTCTAGGTGACAGCAAATTCATCAAATGCCATTATGACCCCACCTGTGATAGCTGCAGTGATTAGCTGAGACAAATCCATTTGTTTCCATCACATCATGGGGAGGCATAGGGGGACATTTTTGGATGTGTGGGGAAATTACCAAATATGACAACTTGCCCAATAAAGGGTTAACTACAGTAGCATCTACCAGACTTCACTCTTTTTACATTTCCCAGTGAAACCAACTAGAGCTCCAGTGGTGACAAGACGACCTGAACCACCACAACCAGCACCTGCTACACCAGCACCATCAACTCCATCACCAAAACCAGAAACACCAACATCACGTCAAGCTACTCCACCACAATCTCCATCAACACCACACAAAAACACTCCAACTCCAGGCTCTGCATTTGACCCAGGTAAGTTACATACTCAACCATTATGTAGTGGTTGTCAGCCCTTAGCCTTGTAATATCTATCACATATTACTCCTTCTCCCCCATCTTCTCTCTATCCCCCCTGCCATGTGTGGTTTAGTCCCATCTCTCTCACACAGACTCTATCTCCCCCCATCTCCCCTCAGTCCTCCCTGCTGCTGTTAGCTGTGGTCTATTCGCTCTAGTGGCTGTTTGTGGAGCAGCACTTCTGGTGCACAAGAAGAGGACAGGAGCATGTGAGTGGCTTAGACACATTACACACAGACTGCTATGCATGCATGTATTTAAAGTGCTAAATTAAATAACTTGTATTTGGTTTACACACTTGATTCACATTTTCATGTCATTTTGTTTACCTGGATGCACAGTACTGTATTCATTAAAGGAAACATGTCATGAACACAGCTGTGCCCTCCTAGAAATAGACACTATTGTTGTCGAGTGGTTGAGAAGTTGATTACCTTCTATTAACATCAGAGAACAATGCACAGCTATTCATCTACTCTGTAAGCCATAAATCATGAGAGGCTGTGAGTTATGCTGGTTTCATAATGGCCATGGGGAGTTGTGAGGCATGATGCAAGGACTGACATGGTATAGTAGACACAACCATTGCTATTTCCTCCAGCCATAGTTACCAAATGACACACAAACTCAGTGACAAAGGAATACAACATGCCTCCTGTGGTACCCCTGCGTGTGGTAGACCTGTGGTAGGCCTACATCGGGCAATGTACTGCATGAGATGTATTGAAAGAGATTTATGTAATCAAGCACTAGAACTAGATGTTTTATAAACTTATTTTGTTTGCCTGTTTGTCATATCTTTATGTACATGTACCCTTATGGGAAGGTGGATCAAGAGATGGAGGACAAGCCCAGATAAGCACAGTGAGTGAAATAAGCATCTGCCTTCTGCTCACATTTAGCCCAACCCAGACACCATTAACACTAAACTAGCAGCAGTTAATTAGCTAACAACTAATTACTATGGATTAGGCTACTGTACTACTCTTTAGAATTAAAGTAGCTGCTTGTGTGATTTATTTATTTATCTCATGTAGGAAGAAAGTGTAAAACTGTCTAATTAATTCTTGCTGTGTGTTTCTGTACAGAATAAACCATCAAATGTAACATATGCTGAGATTGCTCATCGCCCTCAAGCCCGATCTCCCCCTCCTAACGTGAGTGTGCTGTTATGTAGACTGACTGAGTTGCTGTGATACATTATGATATATTGCCATATTGACATGATAACATGTAACAACCATGTAATAAACACCCACAGGCTTCAGACAGCGTGACATACTCTACCATCAACACCTCCAATAAGGCCTAATTCTTTTTTTTCTTATCATGGGGCTTTATGGTCATTATGGTTGTTTTCACACGGCTGATATTTCTAGATCTTTTTAGCGTGTTTTCATCTGCAAACCCACCACAACACTGCTGAGATCATGTTTAGCCTACTTCTGCTTCACTTCTGTGGTAGTGTTAATCTAAAAACTCACCACATACGCATCTTTGAGATGACGTGCTTTGCTGCTGTTGTAGCTTTAGAAAGCCCCATCTCTAAATAGAGCTGGTCTCTGAATCTCACACTTAGTCTGATAAAATCTGCATGCAACATGTCCACTGACGTTGTCAGGGCGCCGCTAGGGGGGGGAAAAGTTAGGATGATTCTAAGGGCCCAGCACAGACAGGGGGGCCCCAGAGAAATTTTTAATATTAAAATCCATATTTGAGGGGCCCAAAAAAATTATTTTGTCATAGGGCCCAAAATTTCTAGCAGCGCCCCTGGACGTTGTAACCCTCCTACATGACAAATCACACACCACACTTAAGCGCGCGCGCACACACACACACACACACACACACACACACACACACAGAGAGAGAGAAAGGTCTGGTTGTCATATATTTACAGTATGCAATGTTATGTGGGTGCTGAATGTGTCATTGTCCAATTTTTCCAATGTCAGTATTAAATATGTGACATTTCAAAGTCATATGCGAGTGTCTTTTCTGTTGTGTTGTGTAATTATTGAGTAGATGGGTATTGGTTATGGCTGAGTCTAGACTAAAGCCAATAATATGAGCCAATTAGAGTGGGGGATGATTAGGGGGCCAGATTCAATGAGCCAGGTTGGGACTTTAGCCGGCACACCAGGAACCCCCTACTCTCTTTACTCAAGTGTAATTTTTCCAAGTAAGCGATAAACCACCAGAGGCCGGTGGTTATGATGCTTTTACCACAGGTGTTGTTAGGCACGATACGTAGCAAAGTGCCGCTAGACAATGTGGTAAAACCAGGATAAGCACCAGACTCAAGTGGTTTATTGCATTTCTAAAACTGTTACCACTTTAACCAGGCATGGTTTCATTAAAGGAAAATATATTAACAAGAAATACAGTGAATTATTCATAGATACCAATTCCTCTTACTGATGAATAGTGGCAAGTAAAGCAAAAGCACATAGTGTATACTTTCCTATGGTGCAGCAGTATTGAGCAAAATGCAGTCGCAGCTGTGGTAAATCGTGAATTTACAACGGCATCAAATTTGATTCAACCAATCACAATCAATAACCAAAACTATCAGTATTAGAAGTTAAAATTGACAGCTGTTTGCCAAGGGTCCTTTCCTCCTCCATTGGGACTCCAGCTCTGCCAACAACACAACCAGCCCTCCTCACCAGTCTGTCCAGCTACCCAGCAGTCTATGTTTCACTCTAATAGGCCTACTACTACATCCCCAACACACCACAGAAGACTAGGCATGGTCCTGACACAACAGGGCCCACTTTTTCATTCTCATTCCTCACAGTTTTATTATTCAGAATGGCTGCTAATGGGCCTTCTTATTGCCATGGTTGGGTTACAGCAGTTTAGAGTTGACTTACAAGATTTCTTACCCATTTGGGTAGATTTACAGTTTGACCAAAGAAAATATTTTGGCAGCAACAAATAAGTCAGTGTAGTTAGAGGTCTGGTAGACTAGATTACTGGTGTTCTCCTGTTGGGCTGAGTGAAAGTCTGTTAGAACTGCATGATACCAGCCTACCACCTACCTGCATGATCTACTCATCCACCTGTGTGTGTGTGTGTGTGTGTGTGTGTGTGTGTGTGTGTGTGTGTGTGTGTGTGTGTGTGTGACTCCCCTGAGACAACTGCTGCCACCTGCAGGGCTGAACTGGAGTCTATGGGCTTCCTCCTTCTCTCCAGCTCTGAGTCAGGGGAGTGTAATGACTCTGATGGGACACTGGGGGGAGCTACTGCAGATCACAGCTAACTCAGTCATCATAAAATTATATGCACAGCTTTGGACAATTTACTCATTTATTATACTTACGTTTTTCCATCCATTATATTTTCCTATTTCTTATTCAAAAATTTAGAGATTTAGATTTTGTGATTGTATTATGAAATTTCTCTCATTTCCTTTGACCCTTTGGAGAGCTACTCAGAAGCAGGTGGCGAGCTACTGGTGGCCCCCGAGCTACCTGTTGTAGACCCCTGGTCTTGACCTATATGATATGGTACTATATGTCATGCTGGCGTAATAATCAAGTAGAGCAACTAGGTCAAGCCCCTGATCAAGTAAGCCTAATCCAAGCCTATTTATTGTATTACACACACACTCAGCACAACCATTGGGATCAAAATGAGGAGAATATGCCTAATAGGCAAACAATAACATCCTCTGAAGTGAAAAGTAAAAAGAGCATGAACAAGAGCTGTTTTTAAAGTCCTGTGTTGTTCTCTAATACAGAGAGTGACCCATCACTGCAGGATGTGGGTGTGAAATTTAATTTTAGTTTTCCTCAGACATACAGGCAGTAGGCTACACACAGTCTTGGGTTTGCAAGTCCACCCCACAAACATCCATGTCTCATCCCTGCTGAGATTAATATACACATAAATATACCGTACGACCAAGCATTTGTGCTTAGGACACCCAAATGGCTAGCCCCGGTCCTAGTGGCACCAGAGCATTTACTTGACTGTGATCATAATTACATAATAGTACAGTGTGTTACTTGCAAGTAGGGTGTCACTTTGCGCTCAAGCCTGTTTTGGTGCTTCCAATCCAGGACTGTAGTATCCACAAAAGCTGGCTGGGCTACTTCCTTACAGACTAGACCCAGGGATGACCGGAGCACTCAGAGATTTTTTAAAACTTTCCTTTATTGAAGAGGACGCACTGCGTCAAAACGTTAGTCGATGTTACTGCACCTCAATAAAGGAAAGTTTTAAAAAATCTTTGAGTGCTCCAGTCATCCCTGGATCTAGTCTGTAAGGAAGTAGCCCAGCCAGCTTTTGTGAGTACAGTGTGTTAATAGTCATGAGTATTAATAAATACTATATAAGTACAGTGAATTAGTGATATCAGCACAGTGTTTTAGTTGAATAATAGTGTTTTAGTTTTGTCATCAATACTGTCAATACAGTGTACAGTATATTACAGTAATTAATAGACTACTTTATTGCTGTATAGTGTAGCACTTTGTATTAGTACATTGGCATTAGTTTAGTGATAAATATTGTTTAGCAGTGAGACACTGATGAGAGCAGCAGCACTACATAAATAGATAGTGGTTGGGTGGGTGAGCATCCTGTAGTGCTATGACATCTTCTAGAGAGAGAGAGAGAGAGAGAGAGAGAGAGTGTGTGTGTGTGTGTGTGTGTGTGTGTGTGTGTGTGTGTGTGTGTGTGTGTGTTTGTTTGTTTGAGCGAATCAAAACAGAACAACATAAGTAAATACAAACAATGGTTGGTCCATGAGGAAGTGATCTGTGTGTGTGTGTGTGTGTGTGTGTGTGTGTGTGTGTGCGTGCGTGCTTGTGTGATGACCAGATTAGTTAACACCCCCCTTGTGTGAGTCTCAGATCAGAGACACAGTAGCTCAGAGATCAGAGGACATGGCAAAGCTGCACAACCCAACAGTGGGACTACTGCTGACTGGGCTGCTGCTACTGCAAGGTGAGACCAGGGGCCTTATTTACAACATGTTTGACTACAGGGTAGATCTGTGTGTGTGTGTGTGTGTGTGTGTGTGTGTGTGTGTGTGTGTGTGTGTGTGTGTGTGTGTGTGTGTGTGTGTGTGTGTGTGTGTCAATTAAGCTTTATTTATTCAAAAAAAAAACTTGGTTGTGGAAAAGTATGCTCCATGTCTGGTTAAAGCTTGGAGTATGAACACCCCGTGGACTAGTCATATTTTTTGGAATGAGCTCTATATATTTTTTTACTAAATGATTGGAGCAATTTGTACAAGTGTATGTTTTGTAATGTTGACAATAGTGGTTCACTGACGCATTTCAGAAAGAATTTTAGTCATTTATTTTTCTAATGAATGAAAACATGTTTAAAGCAATTTAGGCTGAAATGTGGATCCCTCTTTCAACTAAACATTATACAGCAAAATATTAGTTTGTTCTACTCTTTAATTCTTCTCAGGTGTCCGAGGGCAGAAACCTGTTGCTGTGTTCTCCAGTGCAGGAGGGGCTGCTACTCTCCCATGTCATGTGCATCCAGGTTACAGCCAATGCTCATTTACTGAGTGGCTCTACAACAGGGGTGGAGAGACTACTGACATAATAGTCAGAGATGGGCAGATTGTCTCAGAGTCTCCACCCAGAGATGAGAGACTGAGTCTGCTCCCTGACTGTTCTCTCCACATTACTGATGTCACCACTGAGGATGCTGGATACTACACCTGTAGACATTATGACTCATATCAATATAGACCTGATGATCAAGTCTCTCTCTCTGTTCTCAGCAGTAAGTGTGATTAAACAGATACTCTCAACATTGAACAAGTAGTAATGCCTAACACACACACACACACACACACACACACACACACACACACACACACACACACACAGTAAGTAAACTGACTCAACACTGAAATAATGTTGTAACATCACATGTCTAATCCAGCTGCATGTTGTACTTGTATCTCTTTTTCTCTTCATCTGATGTTTAGTTTCAGGTGTGACTGAGAGTGAGACAGGCAGAGATGAGACCCTCTACTGCCACCTGCACTTCTATAGATTCTTGTATAATGTAGTTTATAACAGAAACATTCATCTGATGTGGGTGGATGATGGAGGGACTGAGCTGAACACCACTGACTGCCAGAGATTCAGCAGATCATCTCCCTGTTCCATCCCACTGAGAGTGGAGCTCAGAGATCCAAACCCCACTCACACTCAGAGGACATGGAGATGCCAGCTGACTGCAGAGCGGCAGGTGCAGACTTCTGTCTCCCACACCGTCACAGTGGCAGGTCAGTGATCATGACAGACACATGCTGTGTGTGCTATGGAATTGATCATAACCTAGGGCACTCATTGAATTCTTTGCAAATTTACCCAAATGAACCCTAGTGTTAGGAGTTACGACGACTTTTTTTTTTTTTTTTTTTCATTTTTTGATTTTTGTCCATTAATTTTCATGTAGGCAATCAAGGTCAGCAAAGTTACCATACAGTATATGGTTTAAATACATACATTTAAATAAATATTTCTTCAAGAGCATTTTGTACTCATACTTTAAGACCTAATGGCAAATATATGCAAAAAATGTAAAATACACTGACGAATTCTGGCAACGACACATATTATTTTATTGCATTTCAATCAGAAAGGCTCCATCTATTGAGATGGTAACTGCTGTGGAATAATTGGGCCATTGTCTGGGGACACAAGGTGTGAACACTCCCCATTTTACCAGCACATGGTGTTTCGTTTGGAATCCCAGGCCCAGAGCCATTCTGACGTCCACATGGCACTGTGGCTCTCAAAGTGACAGGGGTGGGGGCCATTACAGGTGTGATCCTCCCAAATCATTATTGCGTGAAATTTTGTGTGACTTCTTTATAGTTTTCACTCAAACTATAAAACATTTCTGAATGTTCTTTTTACTTTTATGTAGCCAATACTTATGTTTGCTAGGTCCAAAACTCAAAAGCTCCGACTAGGTATATTTATCGTGTTTTTTTTACCGTGTGTGAAGACATAAAATAGGTTATTGTGTAGTTGTGTTTACAGTTCATTTTAATAAAAACTATTTCCATTACATTTACTTTGCTCTCATATTGTTTTTATTGATATCTTCTAGAATGTAACAATATATGTCACTTTTGCATATATGGTTTTAGTTAGATGAAATATGTCAAAGTGTAGCAGACTGCCTCAAACTGCCTGAAAGGCTCACGAGCCCTGTGTCGTGACTAAACAAAATTAGCCATCAAGTAACCAGATCAATTTTAGATATAATTGCGCTCACATTGTATAGATGAATACTAAAATATGTCTGTCAGTCTGAATGTAGGGTGGTTATAAACCACACATTTTACTCTCTAATCACTGTCTAATTGATTTAAATTGAATTAAAAGTCAAAATTTCATCACAGTATAGTTTTCTATAATAATGTGGCACCATTCAGTGCACTTTTATAGCCAGGACCGGATTTCAATATTCTGTAACCTTGTTGGCATTTTTGGGGAAAAGTTGTTATACGGCATTTTTGGAAAGTTCAAAGTCCCCTAAATACAGATCCACTGTATAACATTTGAATCAGGGCCCCAATTTCTGGTAATTTGTGGTAAAATATGAATGCATTTTATATAGGCGAAAACAATGCAGGTATATAGGGCAACATTTTTAACTTTTATATATCACCTTATAACTTGCACACTTTTTCACTGACATTAAAGGAATAGGCCACCCCAAAACGAAATTTAGTCTCTTACCATATTCCCCTGTGTTGGATAAGTGACCAAAAGTGTTTTTCTTTCAGACCTGTGCTTCTCCGTATCCAGAAGCGCAGCGTTAGCTTAGCTTAGCATAGAGCGCCGTAATTTGGAGTTTCCATTTAGCCTGTCGTTCTCAAAATAGTCATAAATGAACTCAAGATTTTTCCCAATTTCATTGTTTCACCTGTACATTCAAACCGAGTACAAATGCCAATGCCATTATCACGGAGGGTTTGCCTAGGAGTGACAAAGTCTTGGGACTATATTCAGGCGAAAGCACAGGCAAAGCACCGCTGATAGGCGTAAAGTCATCACAGCACCTGAAAAGTTACCGTAGTACTTTCTTTCTGGGGTTTACAGGTGCTGTGATGACATTACGCCTATCAGCGGTGCTTTGCCTGTGCTTTCGCCTGAATATAGTCCCAAGACTTTGTCACTCCTAGGCAAACCCTTCGTGATAATGGCATTGGCATTTGTACTCGGTTTGAATGTACAGGTGAAACAACGAAATTAGGAAAAATCTTGAGTTCATTTATGACTATTTTGAGAACGACAGGCTAAATGGAAACTCCAAATTACGGCGCTCTATGCTAAGCTAAGCTAACGCTGCGCTTCTGGATACGGAGAAGCACAGGTCTGAAAGAAAACACTTTTGGTCACTTATCCAACACAGGGGAATATGGTAAGAGACTAAATTTCGTTTTGGGGTGGCCTATTCCTTTAAGAGAAGATTTTGTTGTATTACAAGTTTTGTGAAATCGGATGTTTTCATATGCAAATGACCCTAAAATTTACTGATTTATGCGCTATATTTTGTCCATGAAAAGACTCCTTTTACGACAGACTAATTGTAAAATCATTTTTTTCAGCTTGGATCATTTGTATGTGATGTTAAGATCAGCATACTAAAAGTCCTAAGACACCCTAGTTGAGGAAATAAATGGGAAGTCAACTTCCCATTGAAATTAATGGGATTTGGGAGTATTTTGGAGGAAAATGTACACAACTAGTACATTTTGGCCTGAAGCATGAACAGGAAACTAATTTCACATATATAGCACTTAAAGTATTGATTTTATATGATTTTTAGGTGTATAACAAGCTGTAAAAGTCACCGTTTAGCCATAAACAATGAATAACAAAATTTCTGCTAAAAAACAATCTTTTTTTTTCTTTTAAATGAGCATAACTGTTCCCAGGTACACAACACCTATAGAAAACAAATTTGTTTGAAATGTCTCATACTGAATGTGAACATTGAAAAATTTGTCATGAACATTAGCCCATTGCCCATGCACATTGAAAATCAATGAGTTTCAACGTATGCTTCGTGCATCTTTGTTCAACTTCGTGTGCTCGCACGAGGGTCTGGGCGCGGCTTGTTGAGCGGCTTATTTAGCCAAGCTAAATAGCTCATTTTGGAGCCAAAAATAGGCACAATTGTAAAATCATTTTTACAGATGTCCAGAACAACATACTAAAAGTCTTAAGAAATACAATACACTTCTTCCTATCCTAAGTCCCCTCAGGATACTTATAAGACATTGTCCCACTACATACACACTTACCCACAAACAACACACCTACACCTACAGTACATTACCCTCCCCTGTCATGTTCATTGGACAATACACAACACACAGAAAGGTCCCCCCCCCCACACACACACACACACAGATACTTTCCCCATACTACCCACAACACCACCCCAATCGTCATACAACTCTCCCCTCATACAACACCACACAAACACCATGCCTATTCCCCACAAGCAACAGCACATTGTCCCTTCTATCCTGCCATTAACAATAGCAACTGTCCCTCACCATGACCTCAGGCAGCCGTGCATCTGCCCAAGGTTTCTTCCTTAGGTAAGGGAGTTTTTTCTTTCCCCTGTTGCTCTTGGTTGCTTGTTGGTGTGCCCCGCCCCCCTCCAAACATCCTATCTATCCACTTTCCTACTGCACTTCTGTACTTGCACAAATAGGCTAACACCAGTTTTCACTGCATTGTTTACAGTAGTAATCATATGCATGTGGCAATAAAAACTCCTTGTATCCTTGTAAGAAATCCGAGTTGAAGAAATATTTTAAATTGTCATCAATCTGAAATGTGTGCCAATATAGGCCAGAATAGGCCTCAATGGGCCTATTTTCTTTTAATTTAGCCCTATCAAAATAAAACTTTGTACTGTGAAAGTACCCATGAAAAGTAGCTTTTTTAAAACTTTGTACCATGAAAGTACCAATGAAAAGTAGCTTTTTTAATATGCAAATGAACAATACACTAATTGAATTACCCCAGAATACACCCATATGTAGTGTAGTGAAGAGATGAAGAGGGTGGGACCTGTCACAATTTATATTATATGACACCCTGTGGGTGTATGCTTTCAGAAAAGGTATAGCTTAAGGGGTAGATTAATTTCTTCTTAATTCCTCAAGTCCAAATGCATTGGCTATATGCCTAAATCACCAACACCAAATGACCTATAAATGTGTATCAAAAGGAGGAGGGGGTGGAACCTGTCTCAACTTATGTTTACTGAGATCCTGAGGTTCCCTGCTTTTAAAAAATGTATAACATACAGTATGGGTGTTAATTACTTTTTCCTAAATTTTATGGTCACTTTTGTATGAGAAACGCACCCAATTTCTCATTTCCCCTAAACATAGGCATATTCTTTGAAATAAGTAGGTGGGTGGTATGTGAAAAAAAAAATGTTGGTGAAATTCTGAGGATATAAACCCTCAGAAAATGTATACTTTATGGGGTCTAAAATGTTCCCCTAAATGTCACAGGCCTAAATGTCACAATAAACAGCCTAATTTGCAAACACCAAATTTCTTAATTATTGCCTTTATTGTGATGAAGGTGGGCCATACCTCACTGTCACACCATGCCATGGTAAACCACATCCTGAGGGTGTATGCTTTCAGGAACTATATGGGATATATGGTGAAATTAGTTTACTGTTCATGCTTCAGGCCAAAATGTACTAGTTGTGTACATTTTCCTCCAAAATATTCCCAAATCCCATTCATTTCAATGGGAAATTGACTTCCCATTTATTTCCTCAACTAGGATGTCTTAGGACTTTTAGTATGCTGATCTTAACATCACATACAAATGATCCAAGCTGAAAAAAATGATTTTACAATTAGTCTGACGTAAAAGGCGTCTTTTCCTGGACAAAATATAGCGCATAAATCAGTACATTTGGGCTAATTTGCATATGAAAACATTAGATTTCACAAAACTTGTAATACAAAACAATCTTCTCTTAATGTCAGTGAAAAAGTGTGTAAGTTTTAAGGTGATATATAAAAGTTACAAATTTTGCCCTATATACCTGTATTGTTTTCGCCTATATAAAATGCATTCATATTTCACCAAAAATTACCAGAAATTGGGGCCCTGATTCAAATGTTATACAGTGGACATGTATTTAGGGGACTTTGAACTTTCCAAAAATGCTGTATAACAACTTTTCCCCAAAAATGCCTAGTGCTTCTTATTAAGAGCTCTTTTTCAATTTCTGGTCTTGACTTTTACCTTTGTTTATCATGTGATGTGTATAAAAATACCAATTTAAAAAGTTGTTTGTTAACAGGGCATATGATCAAATATGGTTGCTTCATTTTTCAGGCCTAACCTCCCTGAATTTTAGAAGCTGTGACTTTTATGTCAAACTTTAACTAGTCAACCATATAATACATGTATGTGAGTTTCATCAATTTACCATTAATAGTTTTGATGTTATGACCAAAAGTATTGGATTACGCACTTTAACAACTTTTTCCAATTTTAGAAGTACGCTGAAGTTTGAAATGCTCTAGGTGACAGCAAATTCATCAAATGCCATTATGACCCCACCTGTGATAGCTGCAGTGATTAGCTGAGACAAATCCATTTGTTTCTACCACATCATAGGGAGGCATGGGGGGGACATTTTTGGATGTGTGGGGAAATTACCAAATATGATAACTTGCCCAATAAAGGGTTAACTACAGTAGCATCTACCAGACTTCACTCTTTTTACTTTTCCAGTGAAACCAACTAGAGCTCCAGTGGTGACAAGACAACCTGAACCACCACAACCAGCACCAGCTACACCAGCACCACCAACTCCATCACCAAAACCAGAAACACCAACATCACGCCAAGCTACTCCACCACAATCTCCATCAACACCACCCAAAAACACTCCAACTCCAGGCTCTGCATTTGACCCAGGTAAGTTACATACTCAACCATTATGTAGTGGTTGTCAGCCCTTAGCCTTGTAGTATCTATCACATATTACTCCTTCTCCCCCATCTTCTCTCTATCCCCCCTGCCATGTGTGGTTTAGTCCCATCTCTCTCTCACAGACTCTATCTCCCCCCATCTCCCCTCAGTCCTCCCTGCTGCTCTTAGCTGTGGTCTATTCGCTCTAGTGGCTGTTTGTGGAGCAGCACTTCTGGTGCACAAGAAGAGGACAGGAGCATGTGAGTGCCGATAAGATACATTACACACAGACTGCTATGCATGCATGTATTTAAAGTGCTAAATTAAATAACTTGTATTTGGTTTACACACGTGATACACATTTTCATGTCATTTTGTTTACCTGGATGCACAGTACTGTATTCATTAAAGGAAACGTGTCATGAACACAGCTGTGCCCTCCTAGAAATAGACACTATTGTTGTCGAGTGGTTGAGAAGTTGATTACCTTCTATTAACATCAGAGAACAATGCACAGCTATTCATCTATTCTGTAAACCATAAATCATGAGAGGCTGTGAGTTATGCTGGTTTTATAATGGCCATGGGGAGTTATTAGGCATGATGCAAGAACTGACATGGTACAGTAGACACAACATAGACAACTATTGCTATTTCCTCCACCCATGGTTGCCAAATGACACACAAACTCAGTGACAAAGCATATACAACATGCCTCCTGTTTTGTTTACCTGTTTGTCATATCTTTATGTACATGTACCCTTATGGGAAGGTGGATCAAGAGATGGAGGACAAGCCCAGATAAGCACAGTGAGTAAAATAAACATCTGCCTTCTGTTCACATTTAGCCCAACCCAGACACCATTAACACTAAACTATAGCAGCAGCTAATTAGCTAACAACTAATTACTGTGGATTAGGTTACTGTACAACACATTAGAATTTAAGAATGTGTGTGTGTGTGTGTGTGTGTATGTGTGTGTGTGTGAGTGTGTGTGTGTGTGTGTGTGTGTGTGTGTGTGTGTGCGTAAGTGCAACTGCATGTGTTTTGCCTGATCTCTGTGTAATTGCTGAAATCACAGACCTGTTCTGTGTTATCTAGGGTGCAGATGCTGTCCTGTACTCCACTGTGAATAAGTCAGACAAACTGGCTAAGGTGTGTAATTTAAAAAAAAAAAGATTATTGGAAGAACGTGTGGCATGTTTCACTGTCTCATTAATTCTTGCATTGTGTTTCTTTACAGAATGTAACATGCTGAGATTGCTCATCGCCCTCAAGCTCGATCTCCCCCTCCTAACGTGAGTGTGCTTTGATACATTATGATATATTGCCATATAGACATGATAATGTGTAATAACCATGTAATAAACACCCACAGGCTGCAGACAGCGTGACATACTCCAGCATCAACATCTCCAATAAGGCCTAATTCTTTTTTTCTTATCATGGGGCTTTTTGGTCATTATGGTTGTTTTCACGCTGCTGATATTTCTAGATCTTTTTAGCGTGTTTTCATCTGCAAACCCACCACAACACTGCTGAGATCATGTCCAGGCTACTTCTGCTTCACTTCTGTGGTAGTGTTAATCTATAAACTCACCACAAGCATCTTTGATATGACGTGCTTTGCTGCTGTTGTAGCTTTAGAAAGCCCCATCTCTAAATAGAGCTGGTCTCTGAATCTCACACTTGGTCTGATAAAATCTGCATGCAACTCTGTCCACTGACGTTGTAACCCTCCTACATGACAAATCACACACCACACTTAAGCGCGCGCACACACACATACACACACATAGAAAGGTCTGGTTGTCATATATATACAGTATGCAATGTTATGTGGGTGCTGAATGTGTCATTGTCCAATTTTGCCAGTGTCGGTATTAAATATGTGACATTTCATAGTCATATGCAAGTGTCTTTTCTGTTGTGTTGTGTAATTATTGGGTAGGTATTGAGTAGATGGGTATTGGGTATGGCTGAGTCTAGACTAAAGCCAATAATATGAGGCAATTACAGTGCGGGGATGATTAGGGGGCCAGATTCAATTAGCCAGGTTGGGACTTTAGCCAGCACACCGGGGAACCCCCTACTCTTTGTGACAAGTGTCAATTTTCCAAGTAAGCGATAAACCACCAGAGGCCGATGGTTATGATGCTTTTACCACAGGTGTTGTTAGGCACGATACGTAGCAAAGTGCCGGTAGACAATGTGGTAAAACCAAGATAAGCACCAGACTCAAGTGGTTTATTGCATTTCTAAAACTGTTACCACGTTTCATTAAAGGAAAACATATTAACAAGAAATATAGTGAATTATTCATAGATACCAATTCCTCTTACTGATGAATAGTGGAAAGTAACGCAAAAGCACATCTAGTGTATACTTTCCTATGGTGCAGCAGTATTGAGCAAAATGCAGTCGTAGCTGTGGTAAAACGTGAATTTACAACTGCATCAAATTTGATTCAACCAATCACAATCAATAACCAAAACTATCAGTATTAAAATTCACAGCTGTTTGCCAAGGGTCCTTTCCTCCTCCACTGAGGCAAGGGGACTCCAGCTCTGCCAACAACACAACCAGTCCTCCTCACCAGTTTGTCCAGCCACCCAGCAGCCTACAGCATGTTTCTCTCTAATAGACCTACTGCATCCCCAACACACCACAGAAGACTAGGCATGGGCTGAGTGGGCTGAGTGAAAGTCTGTTAGAACTGCATGATACCAGCCTACCACCTACCTGCATGATCTACTCATCCACCTTTGTGTGTGTGTGTGTGTGTGTGTGTGTGTGTGTGTGTGTGTGTGTGTGTGTGTGTCACTCACACCTTTACAAGTCTCCTTCCTCCTCCTCACTAAGTGAACAGCTCCAATGAGTCCAGGAACAATCAGCACTAAGAAGAAGATTCTGAGTCTGATTGGAACCTCTGGAACACACACACACACACACACACACACACACACACACACACACACACACTCTAATTGCTGTATCTATCTACATATTGAGTAATTCCAATCACATAGAGTATCATTCCTATCATAGCCCTGTTGTACGAGCAGGCCAGGCGACGGCCAGGTCACCAGGAAAGAGACTTTGTAGAGAATTATGTAAAACGCAGACCGAGTAACGAACCATTTACACAAATTCAATAACATCATAAGCTCACTTTCGGTTGGGTTGTGCAATCTCACTTTCACAATATTATTATTCAGTTAGTATTAGCTGCCGGTTGCCACTTGGATTGTTGCTCCAAATTGTTTTGTACCCCTTCATCCTGATAGTGCTTGGTAAGTTCGTCCAACAGAGATATTGAGTTATGTTCTCATCCAAAAATGTTATTAGGATAACTTTAAGTGGAGGTCATGGTGGTGCTGGCTCTGCTGGTGCTGGTGTGAGCAAAAAAATCTGTATCTGAGTTGCTGTAGTTTCTGTCTCAGATGTTCTTCTATTTGACTCTTTATTTGTGTCTGTCCACAGTGGATCCCCCAGCCATGGAACTACAGGTGCTGAATTAACACCAGGACCTCACGATGAATGACTTTGATACTCATGTAATATATTCACTGTACAGTTGCATTTGGGTTTTTGTTGGATATGTATTTTCAGTTTAACATGCAAACAGTTTGCATCATTTTCATGTTACATGCTTCATAATTCACCTACACAAAATCCTTCCAAAATGTGGGTACCAATGACTGATGAGAGAGGACGCTGGTGGGAAAGAGGAGCAGCAATGTCTGAAGTGTGAACATCAGAAAGGTGCAGAGTTGGGGAGTTTCCGGAGTTCTTACAGGGGGCACTGTTTTGGTCATTTGGTCACACACTGTACTGTAATATAGCCTGCTTGTAGTGTTTGTGTATGACAGGGTCTTTGGTATTTTTTGCCCTCAATGGTGCCTTCCAGGCAGCGCTGCCTTCAAGGCACTAATCCCCTCAGTTTAGGGTTATGATGAGGGTTGAGGTGGTTAGGGTTAGGAATAAGGTTGAGGTAGTGCCTTTTAGGCTATGCTGCCTGGAAGGTGCCGTTGGGGGCAAAAAACACCATTGAGTGTATGACAGACAAGCATCAGGGGCTTAGAGACCGAACAGGAATATTCTAGATTTTTGTATTTCAGAAATGTTTAATGAGCTACAACTTATACTTTTGGACTGATGTGGCATCATTCTTTTTTTTGGCTATGCATCATTAAACAATATTTTTTTTCAGTATCTTTTTGTTTAGGATTGTGTTTTTTATTCATTGTTTAACAAAAAGCATGCAGATAAAAGAACTCATGATGATGGGAAGACTATTCTACGACATAAGCATTTTCTATTGGAACTGTGTTCATTATAATGTTCTCATTGACCATTTGAAAAGGAATATGCCTTCTCCTCATTTGCCACAGTGCCTTTTAATGTGATGCTCTATGTAATTGTAAGTGTGTTTCTGAGGGGTGGCACAGAGATGTGCTCTGTGATGTGCATCTGTTCACTACTGTCACAAATTATGATAGACAACACGTAGGCCTACAAAATACAAATGTGATCACAAAATCTTCATAATAGCCTATTGCTAAAGGCAATAAGTGATCTTAAAACAAGAAATTAAAAGTTGGCGTGAGGAAAGCCATGTTGCATGTGAGTGTGAGAGACCTGCCATTTGCGCTTGTCTGAAGCTCCATGCAACTTGAGAGCCGTGGTCTCCACCCATTACAGTGCTCGGGTTGGAATCATTTCTCAATGGAGAGACTCCACAGTGTCTTCATGAAGGGAAAAAGAGTGAGTTAGGAGAAACCAGGCTGCATTTGATCTATTCTGTTATAAGCACAGACCAAAGGCCTCATCACAGAGGTGTATTTTACATGCTTTTTGAAATAGACCACTAGGGGCCCATGAATATGGGGTGGCAAATTAATGACTGCACCTCTAAACTTTAAATTGTGCCGCAGCCGTATCTCGTCCTCAAAAAGCTTGCTATGCGTCTTTAAAACATTCAGATAGCTTTGCAGAGGTAGGTGTCTATTCTGAGACCGTATGAGAACAGAGTGGATGACAATGTGTGGTTTAACTGCAGTTGTCAACAGAAACGTTGACCACGCACGCACACACACACACACACACACACACACACACACACACACACATGAGATGGCAAGTCCACTTGAACTACAGATACTCATGTTCTGTTCAGCTTCTCAATACTGTATATGGAATATTGTTGCAATAAATATTTTTTTATTTTAATACATTTAAGAGTGCATGCATCCAGACAGAACAGTTTAATAATTAATCTGAAAATACATAATGGAAATAATATAGAACAATGTAGTTGATTAATGATCAATATGGTTTGATCAAGCAGTGACACACTAATGAGAACAGTAGCAACATAAATAGACAGTGGCTGGCAGTGTTGGGGATAACGCGTTACAAAGTAACGCGTTACTGTAATTTCGTTACTGTTGTCAGGAACTTAATAACGTAACGCATTACAGTTCAAATTTCACTAACGTCATTACAGTTACTAGACTATAGTAACGTTCGTGTCATTCATATTAACAAATTTACATGTAAATCAGTGAGCTACCGGTAGGCCAACATCAATTGCTGTCAAAACCGCGTTGTTTTTATTAGTGGCGCATGCGTGCCTAACTGGTTGCTGTGGAAATCGATTGATTCAGTGAGAGGGAGATGGAAGAGAGAGAAGTCATGAAGAACACTGGCATCTTCGCCAACTGGAAATATTTGCATTATTTTCAGGTTAAGTGCTCGCTATGTCCTGGTGATAAACAGCTTTCCACTTCTACACTATACAGTCAATGTGCAATTTGTCGAAGCCCTTGGCCAGACAGCACAGTCGTACGCTGCTGAAACGTGATCTCACAGAATTCCGTGAGACTACCACGGACCCTTAACTCAAAATCTGTGGCCATTCCACGGATTTGCCCCAAATTCTGTGTCTATACCACGGAATTGAGGCCTATGTAAGTCAATGGCAAGCAGTCTCCGTGGCTGACCCACGGATTCCCTGATTCAGTTACAACTGCATTAATCGCTACACAAATGCGTGACAGGGCCACGGAAGAGATCCGTGGTCACAACACGGACTCATCCCTTTCAGTCAAGCACCCGCCTTCATGTTCTTCTACCGGCTTTTGAGAACTGCCTAGACTTCAATGTAAAACCTTTGCCGCTTGATGACTTTGAAACCAGCAACTTGGAGGCATTTGCTATTTCATTTTTCTATCAGAGGTAAGCTATCTAGCCTATATTTTTAAGAATTAGGCTAACCGACAAAGCTGGCTAGGCTAGGCTATCACACAATCTCTTAATTAAAACTAGCCTATCCCAATCATGATCCCATTCCCATCCCAGTGAATTTTTTTGTCTTTGACCTCAGTAAAATAAAATTTCCACAGTATAGGCCTATCAAATTATATATTTGGATATTAGCCCGTTTTATTGTTTTACGTGTGTATCCCACGGAATTGACGCCTATGTAAAGTCCATGCAGCAGATCTGTGGTGGACACACGGATTCCAAATCGCTACACAAATGCGTGACAGGACAGTTATCCTCAAAAAGGAACCAAACAAGGAACAAAAAAGGTTCCTTTTTTGAGGCCAGTGTTCCGTGGTCGCAGCACAGACTCGTCAAGCGCCCCCGGAGGGGAGCAGGATAGGCTAATTTGTGTAGCCAATCCAGCATGATCCCAAACATGTCCCAGTGAAATATTTTTTCTTGGTAAAAGAAGAAATACTGACCTTGGTGAAAAAAAAATTACACAATATATCAAATTATATATCTTTGGATATTAGCCTGATTTTTTTATTGTTTTAAATGACATTTGCAATATTCAAGAAATGCATTCTGGGAAAGGAAGTAATTTCTCTGGCTGTGACCTTTGAGGTCAGTGGCCATATCATGTCAACATTTAGACAAGATGCGTTTCCAGGCATTTCTTTTGATCTTTGTCGACTTTTACTGTTTTATTATTATTTGGCGAAGTATAAGAGATATGAAGACAATATTTATTTATTTCGCTTGCATCACGTCATTGTGTGGGCGACCAGGCACCAATGCGTCTGCGCGATTTCTGGTAAGTTCAGCAGGAAAGTGAGAAGGAAAAGTTATTAAGCATTTACACCTTCAAAACGATCAAATTACATCCAAAATATATGTTGTTATGTTTGTTGATTTCCACCCCCTGTGTAAGAGTTGTATTAGACAGAGATTGACCGAGTATAAATGTTAGTTGCGTGAAAAAGTTTCTAGGCTATAGGCTAGTGGCTAACGTCAGAGGCTCTGCTACCTAGCAAGAGTTGCTAACTCCGAGTCATACTGTTTGCAGTAGGTAATTAACGTTAGTAGCCTTGTATTTACACCATCAAGTGCTTTTGGCATTGGCTTTGGCATTTGGCATCCACAGTGACTGGTCAAGTGAGGGTGTTATAGATTCTCTTAGGTACAGTCTGTGCCTCCAGGTATGTAAGACCCCCCCTCCCTCCCTCCACGAACAAAAACAAAAAACAAAACAGTAACGTTAGCTCTCCTGTCTGTTGAGTATATTGAGAGAAACTTACAATCCTTCTCCCAGAACACACAGAGCATTTCCCCACAATTTTATTGCTTTATTTTCACCTTCAATCGTTATTAGTATTAGGGAATATAGTGTAGAAAAATGTTAAAACCCTGCATGTGTATTCAATTCAATTCAATTTTGTTTGTAGAGCGCTTAACTACAATACATTGTCTTGCGGTGCTTTACAGACTGTACTTTCCCTTTCCTTACTAATAATTATTTGTTTGGAAGAATCCTTGGGCAGATCCACGCCTCATGGGCTCAACCCACCTTCTGGGGGCCTAGTGAAGTGTCTGTACAGTCGGTAGCCTGATACATAGATTGACCATGTTTAACACTGAGTAACAGCATGAATACAGAATACAGTTACTAGATGGTAAGAAAAAACTTTTTGGGGCAGTCAATGGGGTAGAAGAGTCAGGGGATGGAGTCAATAGTTGGGTGGCATTAGAGTTCATTGGGTGGAGGTAATCATTTAGGAAGTGATCATCACATCATGGGGCCTCTGGGAGGAAAGAAGGCTGGTTGTGGTATGTGGCTCCGGAGAGGTTGGTTGGCATCCGTTTTCTGAGATGATGCATAAATGTGATTATGTTGGTTAGAATCATTGTCTGTTTGTTTGTTTTTTTGCACTAGCTTTTGACCTATCAAACATTTGAAATCATTTTGTAGATGTCACAAGCAATGGATGCTGGTCAGGTGGAGGTCCTGATGAAGGCCCTTTGCTAGGGAAAGGATGCAAGAGTTAGTCTACTGTAGTCATCCCTGTGTGGGCCCAGTGCATTGATGTGGGAAAGGTAAGTTTTTAAAAACATAAATCTTTTAGATGCTCATACACTGAGACTGTGGACATAAACAATGCAAAACCAATGCATACTCTAAAGAGTGGCAGCAAAAGAAAAGACTGCATGCTCCACTCCCCTATAGTTATGTAATGCTTGCCTGAAAAACAGCAGGAAACTCGGCAGCAGACAAGCATAGGTGACAACCTCAAAATTCACGTTTAGACTTAACCCAGCCCCAGACTTTATCTGTGACCTGGAACTGTGAAGAGCACACTAACCAGTAGTCAGACATTCCAATCAGCCTACGTCCGTGGCCAATACGGAGCAGGTAATGAGCAGGCGCATAGCAGCCTAACCCAGTCCACCACTGCCATGCTGCTCCCTGCAAGCCTGACCCGTCCTACTGCCGTGTTGCTTCCAGAGAGATTCCCAGCGGATTCCTTACCTGTCTAGGCTTAAGTAAAGGAAACCACTACCCCACACACCTGTCCCAAATCCATCTTAATTAGTACCCAGAGATTGGAGGAGAGAGTTAATAGGTACATGAATGACTACATGACTCGCATGCAAATTGACTATGGCCAACTATCTGTCTAAAACCACAATACTCCCAGCATGAAGTTTGGATTACTGGCCCTCATGTAATAGGCCATTTTAGAAACCAGCACATGTCATCACTGACATCGCCCACCTGCACACAATGTTGCTTGCTATTTTAAGTCCCCCAACAAATTGTACTTACAGTACAGAACACTACACTACTACTCCTGTCATTGTCTTCTCCCATGTCACCTTCATAGGCCCACAAACAAAGCATAACACACAGGAGGGTCCCTTGTGCATGCATACACCACAATGCCAACACACACACCTATCAGACAGTCTCTAACATACACTCAGCACACTGCTCACCTCACTACCATACCATACCTCACCATACCTTTTCCCACATATACAACGCCACATTGTCCAAGTGTCCCATCTCCCCCATCATCCCCTACTCCCCCACCATGACCCCTCAGCCTTGGACCTGGAGTATTCTTGTACCTGTTGCTTTGGGTGCTCCTTGTTGGTGTCCAAACTTGTTTTCAAATGTATCTTATTAAATGATGTATATGATGCAGATCACTATGAATTTTGATCTCCTCAACAGGACCCTAGATGTCTCAGCCCAGACTGACCCTTTGCCAGACCAGCAGGGCCAGACTGATCCAGTGCAAAACCAGCAGGACCAGGCCCTGCCCATGGATGATGGTATCATCCTCAACCTTTTTATTTGCCCTCTGAATCCCAACCTCTTACTCATCTTGGAGCTCACCAATTCCAAATTGAGGCTGTTCACACACCCCCACCTCAGCTCCAGGTTCAGTCTCAGAAAAGAAATAAATGAAAAAGAGGTAAAGTTAGTGTTCTTTTCAGTTTATCTTTGTTTTTATGCAGAGAACATTGCAGTTAAAGGATAACTTTGCTTTCAACTAGAGATCTATTGCTCAAGTTACTGAAGAAGACCAGTACAGAAAACAAAGTGTTGATCCAACCCCTACAGATTCAGGTTGGACCAAGCAGCCATATATCTTTTGTTTACTGTTTTGTGAGGCTGCTTTCACAAAGACACTGTTTAAAGTAGTGATGGGAATTATGATTCTTTATTGAGAATTAGTTCTCCTCGCTCAGTTCGTCCAAACAAATTGTTCACACTTAGTAATGGTTGCTTTGCTTCTTTGTCTATCATTTTGAGGTTCATTGGCGGCTCTCTCAGACACGGACACTGATCTAGAATGTTTAGTATTAGCCCCGACTCTTGTGAACTGTCGTTCGAATGAAGGAACGAGAGCTGTCCACAGAGAATCAGTTTACGCTGTTTGTTTCAAAGATTTGTACGAAAGAACTGATTTGTTCGTGAACAATACATCACTAGCGTAAACCACATGTAGTCATCCACAATTCAGTGCTGTGTTGATGTCAGCTTTTGGGCGAGATTTAGAACACAATAAAATTTTATAAAAGCTTCAAGCTTCTGCCCTCCCAGGGCTTAGTAGTCACTGCTAATTCTCTGGCCTATGACATCAATATGAATTGGACTCAATTAGAGAAGTCTTGAGTAGGTTGACCAATAGATCTCTTGTTAAAATTGGCCAAAGTTGTCCTTAAATTTACAAGTTGATGTGTATTTTGGACCTCCCACAACTTCCAGAATCCACACCTCACTATCAAACCCAAACTCCGCTCCAGATACACCCAGGTCCAGAGGAGATATAGAATATATATGTGTATGCAGAGTCCATTGCAGTTAAATTTGCAAATTGATGTAATGTTTATTTTTGACCTCTCTTCCAGAATCCACAATCCACCATCAAACTCTGAATGAACTTGAGGTCCAACCCCAGCCTCATCTCCAGGTCCAACGTCAGCTCCATGACCAGGCTCCAGGTCCAGGTCAGAAGAGAAATAAAAGAGAAAGAGATGTTATTGTGTTACAGCCAATCTTTATGTTTATGCGGAGTCCAGTGGAAGGACAACTTTGGTCACTTGTCTTACTGAAGACATTAGACATTTTGGTATCAAGCAGCCTTATAGTGTTTCTTTACAGTTTTTTGAGGGTGCTTTCAAACACAGGGTTATATACAAACACATGGTTATATTTGAAGTCGTACACACTTCAGTACTGCATTGTATGATATAAGGCTAATGTAATGTTTACTTTGGACCTCTCTTCCAGAATGCACAATCCACCATGACTCTCAGAAAGAACTCCAGGACCAGCCCCAGCCTCATCTCCAGGTCCAGATAATAGATACAGAGGAAAGGGTGAAGTGATCTTTATTTCTTTATCTTTATTTGTTAACACAATTACAGAATCCTTTGCCGTGTAATGCAACACTAGACAATGTCATTTAATTTAAAGGCTTCTTTGCACCTTGATGGACTTCTGCACTGTGACATTGTGTTTCTTCTCATTCTCTAAGGATTTTCCAATATTTTTATTTCCTTCCCTCCACCCAGAGCTCCACTGTGCATATCCTAAATAGTCCATTACCCTTGCAGCTCACCCACCCTTCAAAAGCAAAATCACAGTCCTTTTATGTTACATAGCCTGTAGAATAAAACAGTGCTGTACATGTGTGTAGTGCAATGTATGAAGATGTTCTCCTGTGTGCTTAGGAGTGAATCTGAATCAAAGATGGTTTTATTGGCTAAGTATACATGCAGGGTAGCTCTATTTCCCTTATCCACTGTCAAAGCCAAGACATATACAGTTAATTATGGGGATGGCCAGGGGATTCCCATATCTGAGAGCTGCTCACTGTCTGGGGGTGTGACCAGGGGGTCAAGAGAGTGCAGATTAGCAGAGGCACGTTAGCATACGCCATTTTCAAGCATAGCGTCCTACCTGTGAACCAGGCAGCGCATGCACCAAGACAATCAAGTGGCAGTCTGTAGAATCCTCGACAAGAACACAGCAGAGAATGCTCTATACAATAACAGAAGTATTAGTATCATATTAATATCATTACATATTTGTGTCATGTAAATGGGGATAATAGACACAATTTCTTTGTGTTCATGTAAGCACTTTTTTTTTAAATATAATAACACCCGGGAAAGCCTCAAATTTGGGAGAGTGAAGTGCATGTATATGTAGACTAGACACTGTCTGTGTAGTTTCGTCAAATGGTAACAGTGACCAATAACAACTGTGTTTGTGTATGCTTTTGTAGGATACGTCAGAGGTTAAAGTGTGCTGGTTGCCTTGCTCTAAATGGTAAGTACTGGGATACAGATTGCATCATTCATGCTTCATCATAATGTCCTACTATTTATTTTACTTTAATTTTGTTTTTCAGTTTGTTTTTACAGAACACATTTGCTTTTATTGACTTTGAATTGACACAGAATGGTTAAAATACATGTATAGTGTATATAAATATTCATAATGGAAGTTACCTAAGAAATAAAAAATACAACCACATAGAAGATTTTGAGAAACATGTTACATATATGGGTTAAAGCATTTTGGTCTCAGTGCTTGAGTTTTCCTAGTATGGCATCCCTAATTTTCCCCATTTTTTTTTTTTTAGTTTTAGCTTGCATTGGTGCTGGAATGTAATGTTGCCAGATAGCAACTCTTTGGCAACTTTACTTTCCAGCGCCAATGCTAAGCTAAAGGTAAAATTGGGGTTGCCAGACAAGGTCAATGCATGCACTAAGACTAAAATGCTCTCCAGGTAAGGGGGTGAATAACCAATTTTCATAAAGAGGTGAACTATTCCTTTAATGTTATAAATGCACGCTACTAATGTATTTCTATATTTTAACAGTGGAAAATATTTGGGAGCCAGCAAGCCAGTTTTCTTCCTAAGCCAGACCAGAGACGCCACCATTCAACTATTCAATGCACTTTGGTTTTCATACAACCTCCTAGAAGTCGGGCACCACTGTATTATGCAGTATTTATTATTGTTCATTGATTCACTTATCTGAACCTTGTACTGTATTGTGGTGGATAGTTCATCTGAACATTTTTTTGAGTACAGGATGTAGCGTGATGTAGGACTCACTCATTTGTGACTGGCATTAACTACATTTTCATGGCATGTTTTTTTCATGGCATGTTTGTTTTATTTGTTATTGGCAATGCAGCTTTTTGTGTGTCTGTATGTCCTTATTTGTTGTTTATCTTGAATATATTTTCAATAGCATGCATGATGATACCTTAATTCAGATTTTGGTTGTAATAAAAACTATTTCACTCCTTTTAAAAGCCTTCTTTGTTATCAAACTTTAGTAAGTCAGTAAGTTCGTACATGCATAGTTAGCTAGTGTCCCTTTGTGCGACATGGATGGGTATCCAGGTGCAGAAATCTGCTGCAACAGCTATAGTCTCATGGAATAAGAGCCATTGTAGACCAATAGGATGAATCATTTGTGTTCTCCTACCACATCCTACTTTAACCACTGATAACAGGTGTAAGAGATGTGACATCATGTCTGGCCTCAGACAGACTATCTGTGTTTAGATAGGTGGGGGTTGGAAGAGGTGGGGGGGGGGGGTACACCAATAAAGATCAAAACATTTCTGGTAGGACACACATTACCCTGAATAGCAATATGAAAGTCACATCATTGAAGCCCTCCCACATAACACCATTTACCAACTTTCTGACCCATCCCATGAAAGAATTTCATGAACAGTCTCCCAAAATAAGGGAAATCAAAGGGCTTGGCTAATTATGTAGTTAGCCTTCTTGGGAGCCAAATGTTCACCCCCAATACATTAGGCCTACTTATAAAAGAGCATTGGAGTACTGGATAACATGATGAGCATCTTCAAGACCTGATATTACAGGAGACCAGGAAACATGAAAAAGCTTTACACACCACATTCTATGAATGGCATGTTAGCTGTATGATTTGTGTGTATGCCTGACACTTTATTTTAACATGAGGGCCTGATGCTGTGTTGCAGGAACAGTACTGGCAGCCCCACACTAAACAGATTTACTTTATTTACTTTAATCTGGGGGTCAACTGTCCAAATGAGCTAGACATAGGTTTGTTCTGTAGAGCACCGTTCGAAAGGCTGAGCTGAAGGGGGTGGGGGGGGATGGAGGGCTCACAGTAACACCTCAGACATTAAGATAAGAAGATGGACATCCAGAATGAAATTAAAGCATCCCACAACATCCATGGCACATCCATTCAACCTACAGTGTAAGTCACACAGTGTGTGAGGGCTTGGTTGCAACCCCTCACACACTGTGTGACTTACACTGTAGGTTGAACCGAACACCTCCGCCGGCTTTATTAGCTCACCAATAAGAACAGTTCACGACAGTACAATGTGTAACGGGGGGGGGGACTCATCATCTCTGACACTGACAGTTTTTGCACAATGGCCCTGGCCCCCTAAGTATCCCCTTAAACATCTCTATGAATTCTATGGATGATACTTTACTTGCTACCTATTGTATCTTGCCTGTACTCTCTGTAATGTCCAGTGCTTTGGCCACCTTTACAGCATAGTGCTTCTATGTGTATTTGATCATATGTATGTGTGTCTTGCCATGGATGTTGTGGGATGCTTTAATTTCATTCTGGATGACCATCTTCTTATGGATGACCATCTTCTTAATGTCTGAGGTATTACTATGAATGCATCAAGCCTCCCATTATGGATATTGTTCCCCAGGCCATCACCAATCTACTTCCTAAACTTTCAGGTTGAATGTCTGAGGGAGTTACACTTTCAACTGTCTGTTGAGCCCTCCATCCCCACCCCCCCTTCAGCTCAGCCTTTCGAACGGTGCTCTACAGAACAAACCTATGTCTAGCTCATTTGGACAGTTGACCCCCAGATTAAGTAAATACGTTTATCTGTTTAGTGTGGGGCTGCCAGTACTGTTCCTGAAACACAGCATCAGGCCCTCATGTTAAAATAAAGTGTCAGGCATACACACAAATCATACAGCTAACATGCCATTCATAGAATGTGGTGCATAAAGCTTTTTATGCTTCCTGGTCTCCTGTAATATCAGGTCTTGAAGATGCTTATCATGATATCCAGTACTCCAATGCTCAATGCTCCCAAGAAGGCTAACTACATAATTAGCCAAGCCCTTTGATTTCCCTTATTTTGGGAGACTGTTCATGAAATTCTTTCATGGGATGGGTCAGAAAGTTGATAAATGGTGTTATGTGGGAGGGCTTCAATGATGTGACTTTCATATTGCTATTCAGGGTAATGTGTGTCCTACCAGAAATGTTTTGATCTTTATTGGTGTACCCCCCCCCCCCCACCTCTTCCAACCCCCACCCATCTAAACACAGATAGTCTGTCTGAGGCCAGACATGATGTCACATCTCTTACACCTGTTATCAGTGGTTAAAGTAGGATGTCATCCTATTGGTCTATAATGGCTCTTATTCCATTACGCCTAATCCTGTACATATATTGTACATGTGTCATTGCCTCTTTCACACAAAAGTTCAATGATGAAGGGCATGTCCAGTGACTATAGCTGTTGCAGCTGATTTCTGCACCTATCTACCTGGATACCCATCCATGTCGCACAAAGGGACACTAGCTATCTATGCATGTACGAACTTACTGACTTACTAAAGTTTGATAACAAAGAAGGCTTTTAAAAGGAGTGAAATAGTTTTTATTACAACCAAAATCTGAATTAAGGTGTCATCATGCATGCTATTGAAAATATATTCAAGATAAACAACAAATAAGGACATACAAACAGACACACAAAAAGCTGCATTGCTAATAAATAAAACAAACATGCCATGAAAAAAACATGCCATGAAAATGTAGTTAATGCCAGTCACATGATTGAGTCCTACATCACGCTACATCCTGTACTCAAAAAAATGTTCAGATGAACTAACCACCACAATACAGTACAAGGTTCAGATAAGTGAATCAATGAACAATAATAAATACTGCATAATACCAGCTGTTAATTTATTAGCAAAACCTTTGATATAAGAAGGTTAACAAATGACTGATACAGTGGTGCCCGACTTCTAGGAGGTTGTATGAAAACCAAAGTGCATTGAATAGTTGAATGGTGGCGTCTCTGGTCTGGCTTAGGAAGAAAACTGGCGTGCTGGCTCCCAAATATTTTCCACTGTTAAAATATAGAAATACATTAGTAGCGTGCATTTATAACATGAAAGGAATAGTTCACCTCTTTATGAAAATTGGTTATTCACCCCTTACCTGGAGAGCATTTTAGTCTTAGTGCATGCATTGTCCTTGTCTGGCAACCCCAATTTTACCTTTAGCTTAGCATTGGCGCTGGAAAGTAAAGTTGCCAAAGAGTTGCTATCTGGCAACATTACATTCCAGCACCAATGCAAGCTAAAACTAAAAAAAAAAAAAAAAAAGGGGAAAATTAGGGATGCCATACTAGGAAAACTCAAGCACTGAGACCAAAATGCTTTAACCCATATATGTAACATGTTTCTCAAAATCTTCTATGTGGTTGTATTTTCTTAGGTAACTTCCATTATGAATATTTATATACACTATACATGTATTTTAACCATTCTGTGTCAATTCAAAGTCAATAAAAGCAAATGTGTTCAGTAAAAACAAACTGAAAAACAAAATTAAAGTAAAATAAATAGTAGGACATTATGATGAAGCATGAATGATGCAATCTGTATCCCAGTACTTACCATTTAGAGCAAGGCAACCAGCACACTTTAACCTCTGACGTATCCTACAAAAGCATACACAAACACAGTTGTTATTGGTCACTGTTACCATTTGACGAAACTACACAGACAGTGTCTAGTCTACATATACATGCACTTCACTCTCCCAAATTTGAGGCTTTCCCGGGTGTTATTATATTTAAAAAAAAAAGTGCTTACATGAACACAAAGAAATTGTGTCTATTATCCCCATTTACATGACACAAATATGTAATGATATTAATATGATACTAATACTTCTGTTATTGTATAGAGCATTCTCTGCTGTGTTCTTGTCGAGGATTCTACAGACTGCCACTTGATTGTCTTGGTGCATGCGCTGCCTGGTTCACAGGTAGGGCGCTATGCTTGAAAATGGCGTATGCTAACGTGCCTCTGCTAATCTGCACTCTCTTGACCCCCTGGTCAAACCCCCAGACAGTGAGCAGCTCTCAGATATGGGAATCCCCTGGCCATCCCCATAATTAACTGTATATGTCTTGGCTTTGACAGTGGATAAGGGAAATAGAGCTACCCTGCATGTATACTTAGCCAATAAAACCATCTTTGATTCAGATTCACTCCTAAGCACACAGGAGAACATCTTCATACATTGCACTACACACATGTACAGCACTGTTTTATTCTACAGGCTATGTAACATAAAAGGACTGTGATTTTGCTTTTGGAGGGTGGGTGAGCTGCAAGGGTAATGGACTATTTAGGATATGCACAGTGGAGCTCTGGGTGGAGGGAAGGAAATAAAAATATTGGAAAATCCTTAGAGAATGAGAAGAAACACAATGTCACAGTGCAGAAGTCCATCAAGGTGCAAAGAAGCCTTTAAATTAAATGACATTGTCTAGTGTTGCATTACACGGCAAAGGATTCTGTAATTGTGTTAACAAATAAAGATAAAGAAATAAAGATCACTTCACCCTTTCCTCTGTATCTATTATCTGGACCTGGAGATGAGGCTGGGGCTGGTCCTGGAGTTCTTTCTGAGAGTCATGGTGGATTGTGCATTCTGGAAGAGAGGTCCAAAGTAAACATTACATTAGCCTTATATCATACAATGCAGTACTGAAGTGTGTACGACTTCAAATATAACCATGTGTTTGTATATAACCCTGTGTTTGAAAGCAGCCTCAAAAAACTGTAAAGAAACACTATAAGGCTGCTTGATCCAACCTCTATGGGTTGGACCAAAATTTCTAATGTCTTCAGTAAGACAAGTGACCAAAGTTGTCCTTCCACTGGACTCCGCATAAACATAAAGATTGGCTGAAAAGAACAATAACATCTCTTTCTCTTCTATTTCTCTTCTGAGAAATACTCACAGCCTGGACCTGGAGCCTTGTCATGGAGCTGACCTGGAGATGAGGCTGGGGTTGGACCTCAAGTTCATTCAGAGTTTGATGGTGGATTGTGGATTCTGGAAGAGAGGTCAAAAATAAACATTACATCAATTTGCAAATTTAACTGCAATGGACTCTGCATACACATATATATTCTATATCTCCTCTGGACCTGGGTGTATCTGGAGCGGAGTTTGGGTTTGATAGTGAGGTGTGGACTCTGGAAGTTGTGGGAGGTCCAAAATACACATCAACTTGTAAATTTAAGGACAACTTTGGCCAATTTTAACAAGAGCTCTATTGGTCAACCTACTCAAGACTTCTCTAATTGAGTCCAATTCATATTGGTGTCGTAGGCCAGAGAATTAGCAGTGACTACTAACCCCTGGGAGGGCAGAAGCTTGAAGCTTTTATAAAATTTAATTGTGTTCTAAATCTTGCCCAAAAGCCGACATCAACACAGGACTGAATTGTGGATGACTACATGTGGTTTAAGCTAGTGATGTATTGTTCACGAACAAATCAGTTCTTTCGTACAAATCTTTGAAACAAACAGCGTAAACTGATTCTCTGTGGACAGCTCTCGTTCCTTCATTCGAACGACAGTTCACAAGAGTCGGGGCTAATACTAAACATTCTAGATCAGTGTCCGTGTCTGAGAGAGCCGCCAATGAACCTCAAAATGATAGACAAAGAAGCATAGCAACCGTTACTAAGTGTGAACAATTTGTTTGGACGAACTGAGCGAGGAGAACTAATTCTCAATAAAGAATCATAATTCCCATCACTACTTTAAACAGTGTCTTTATGAAAGCAGCCTCACAAAACAGTAAACAAAAGATATATGGCTGCTTGGTCCAACCTGAATCTGTAGGAGTTGGATCAACACTTTGTTTTCTGTACTGGTCTTCTTCAGTAACTTGAGCAATAGATCTCTAGTTGAAAGCAAAGTTATCCTTTAACTGCAATGTTCTCTGCATAAAAACAAAGATAAACTGAAAAGAACACTAACTTTACCTCTTTTTCATTTATTTCTTTTCTGAGACTGAACCTGGAGCTGAGGTGGGGGTGTGTGAACAGCCTCAATTTGGAATTGGTGAGCTCCAAGATGAGTAAGAGGTTGGGATTCAGAGGGCAAATAAAAAGGTTGAGGATGATACCATCATCCATGGGCAGGGCCTGGTCCTGCTGGTTTTGCACTGGATCAGTCTGGCCCTGCTGGTCTGGCAAAGGGTCAGTCTGGGCTGAGACATCTAGGGTCCTGTTGAGGAGATCAAAATTCATAGTGATCTGCATCATATACATCATTTAATAAGATACATTTGAAAACAAGTTTGGACACCAACAAGGAGCACCCAAAGCAACAGGTACAAGAATACTCCAGGTCCAAGGCTGAGGGGATAACCCAACTGCCAGGGGTCATGGTGGGGGAGTAGGGGATGATGGGGGAGATGGGACACTTGGACAATGTGGCGTTGTATATGTGGGAAAAGGTATGGTGAGGTATGGTATGGTAGTGAGGTGAGCAGTGTGCGGAGTGTATGTTAGAGACTGTCTGATAAGTGTGTGTGTTGGCATTGTAGTGTATGCATGCACAAGGGACCTTCCTGTGTGTTATGCTTTGTTTGTGGGCCTATGAAGGTGACATGGGAGAAGATAATGACAGGAGTAGTAGTGTAGTGTTCTGTACTGTAAGTACAATTTGTTGGGGGACTTAAAATAGCAAGCAACATTGTGTGCAGGTGGGCGATGTCAGTGATGACATGTGCTGGTTTCTAAACTGGTCTATTACATGAGGGCCAGTAATCCAAACTTCATGCTGGGAATATTGTGGTTTTAGACAGATAGTTGGCCATAGTCAATTTGCATGTGAGTCATGTAGTCATTCATGTACCTATTAACTCTCTCCTCCAATCTCTGTGTACTAATTAAGCTGGATTTGGGACAGGTGTGTGGGGTAGTGGTTTCCTTTTCTTACGACTAGACAGGTAAGGAATCCGCGGGGAATCTCTCTGGAAGCAACACGGCAGTAGGACGGGTCAGGCTTGCAGGGAGCAGCATGGCAGTGGTGGACTGGGTTAGGCTGCTATGCGCCTGCTCATTACCTGCTCCGTATTGGCCACGGATGTAGGCTGATTGGAATGTCTGACTACTGGTTAGTGTGCTCTTCACAGTTCCAGGTCACAGATAAAGTCTGGGGCTGGCTTAAGTCTTTAAGCGTGAATTTTGAGGTTGTCACCTATGCTTGTCTGCTGCCGAGTTTCCTGCTGTTTTTCAGGCAAGCATTGCATAACCATAGGGGAGTGGAGCATGCAGTCTTTTCTTTTGCTGCCCCTCTTTAGAGTATGTATTTGTTTTGCATTGATTGTGTCCACAGTCTCAGTGTATGAGCATCTAAAAGATCTATGTTTTTAAAAACTTACCTTTCCCACATCAATGGACTGGGCCCACACAGGGACGACTACAGTAGACTAACTCTTGCATCCTTTCCCTAGCAAAGGGCCTTCATCAGGACCTCCACCTGACCAGCATCCATTGCTTGTGACATCTGCAAAATGATTTCAAATGTTTGATAGGTCAAAAGCTAGTGCAAAAAAACAGACAATGATTCTAACCAACATAATCACATTTATGCATCATCTCAGAAAACGGATGCCAACCAACCTTTCCTCCCATAGGCCCCATGATGTGATGATCCCTTCCTAAATGATTCCTATTGACTCCATTCCCTGACTCTTCTACCCCATTGACTGCCCCAAAAGTTTTTTTCCTACCATCTAGTAATTGTATTCTGTATTCATGCTGTTACTCTGTGTTAACATGGTCAATCTATGTATCAGGCTACCGACTGTACAGACACTTCACTAGGCCCCCGGCAGGTGGGTTGAGCCCATGAGGCGTGGATGTGCCCAAGGATTCTTCCTAACAAATAATTATTAGTAAGGAAAGGGAGAGTACAGTCAGTAAAGCACCGCGAGACAATGTATTGTAGTTTCGCGCTCTACAAACAAAATTGAATTGAATTGAATTGAATACACATGCAGGGTTTTAACATTTTTCTATACTATATTCCCTAATACTAATACCGGTTGGAAGGTGAAAATAAAGCAATAAAGTTGTAGGAAAATGCTCTGTGTGTTCTGGGAGAAGGATTGTAAGCTTCTGCACTGTACAGTGCAATTCTCAACAGACAGGAGAGGTAGGCTACTGTTTTTTTTTTTTTTTTGTTTTTTGTTTGTTTGTTTGTTTTTTTTTTTTTTTTTGGTGAAGGGGGGGGTCTTACATACCTGGAGGCACAGACTGTACCTAAGACAATCTATAAACCCCTCCCTTGACCAGTCACTGTAGATGCCAAATGCCAAAGCCAATGCCAAAAGCACTTCATGGTATAAATTAACGTTACAAGGCTACAAGGAGTTAGCAACTCTGCTAGGTAGCAGAGCCTATAACCAGAGAGATTTAGCTAACGTTAGCCACTATAGCCTGGAAACGTTTTCATGCAACTAACATTTATACTCGGTCAATCTCTGTCTAACACAACTCTTCCACAGGGGGTGGAAATCAACAAACATAACAACATATATTTTGGATGTAATTTGATCGTTTTGAAGGTGTAAATGCTTCATAACTTTTCCTTCTCACTTTTCTGCTGAACTTACCATAAATCGCGCAGACGCATTGGTGTCTGGTCGCCCACACAATGACGTGATGCAAGCGAAATAGATAAATATTGTCTTCATATCTCTTATACTTCGCCAAATAATAATAAAACAGTAAAAGTCGACAAAGATCAAAAGAAATGCCTGGAAACGCATCTTGTCTAAATGTTGACATGATACGGCCACTGACCTCAAAGGTCACAGCCAGAGAAATTACTTCCTTTCCCAGAATGCATTTCTTGAATATTGCAAATGTTATTTAAAACAATAAAGAAATCAGGGTAATATCCAAAGATATATAATTTGATATATTGTGGAAATTTTATTTCACCAAGGTCAGTATTTCTTCTTCTTCTTTTTTTTTTTTTTACCAAGAAAAAATATTTCACTGGGACATGCTGGATTGGCTACACAAATTAGCCTATCCTGCTCTCCTCCGGGGGGCGCTTGACGAGTCCGTGCTGCGACCACGGAACACTGGCCTCAAAAAGGGAACCTTTTTTGTTCCTTGTTTGGTTCCTTTTTGAGGATAACTGTCCTGTCACGCATTTGTGTAGCGATTTGGAATCCGTGTGTCCACCACAGATCTGCTGCATGGACTTTACATAGGCGTCAATTCCGTGGGATACACACGTAAAACAATAAAACGGGCTAATATCCAAAATATATAATTTGATAGGCCTATACTGTGGAAATTTTATTTTACCGAGGTTAAAGAAAAAAAAATCACTGGGACATGTATGGGAATGGGATCATGATTGGGATAGGCTAGTTTTAAGAGATTGTGTGATAGCCTAGCCTTGCCTGCTTTGTCGGTTAATTCTTAAAAATATAGGCTAGATAGCTTACCTCTGGTAGAAAAATGAAATAGCAAATGCCTCCAAGTTGCTGGTTTCAAAGTCATCAAGCGGCAAAGGTTTTACATTGAAGTCTAGGCAGCTCTCAAAAGCCGGTAGAAGAACATGAAGGCGGGTGCTTGACTGAAAGGGATGAGTCTGTGTTGTGACCACGGATCTCTTCCGTGGCCCTGTCACGCATTTGTGTAGCGATTAATGCAGTTGTAACTGAATCAGGGAATCCGTGGGTCAGCCACGGAGACTGCTTGCCATTGACTTACATAGGCCTCAATTCCGTGGCATAGACACAGAATTTGGGGCAAATCCGTGGAATGGCCACAGATTTTGAGTTAAGGGTCCGTGATAGTCTCACGGAATTCTGTGAGACCAGGCTGTACAAAGCTGGTGGCTAAAAATCCCCATAGCCACAGTCCCGGTGATGACGAGACTGCCCCAGCACCCAAACAGGCGAAACTTACATCAGGAGAGGGAGGATTACGACAGGTAACATCGCAGGCAGAAATAAATAATCTAGTTGTAGCCTATGCTGTGGAGGACATGGTTCCGCTGTCCACAATAGAACCCCCCCGTTTTAGGAGAATATTAAGCAAAATACCAACAACGCGAGCTCCCATATCAGACAGAAAAACATTTTCGAGCTAACGTTAGCCTACTTGAGCAAATGTTATGCTGTAATCGAATCGGATCTCAAAAAGACATTTGAGACCACAGAATTCGTCTCTACAACGGCAGATATTTGGAGTGCTAACAACAAAAGTTATCTCGGAATGACTGTTCACTGGATTGATGAAAACTTTCAGCGCGAGAAGGCTGCCATTGCCTATAAAAAGGGTCAGAGGGAGACATACATGACGTAGCCAGTGAAATAGAGCAAGTTCATTCAAGTTATGGGCTAAAAGTAAAGTAACGAGTAAAGTAACAAGTTACTTTTTAAAATTAGTAACGAGTAAAGTAATCTCATTACAATTCAAAGCAGTAACTAAAGTAAAGTAATTGGTTACTTTTTAAAAGTAACTTCCCCAACACTGGTGGCTGGGTGGGTGAGCATCCTGTAGTAGGCCTATAGTGCTTCTCAGTGACGTCTCTCTCTCTCTCTCTCTCTCTCTCTCTCTCTCTCTCTGTGTGTGTGTGTGGTCAGATTAGTTCACACCCCTTGTGTAAGTCTTAGAACAGAGACACAGCAGCTCAGAGATCAGAGGAAATGGCAAAGCTGCACAACCCAACAGTGGGACTACTGCTGACTGGGCTGCTACTACTACAAGGTGAGAACAGTGTTTGACTAGCTTTGCTCTTAAGCCTTTGTTTTAAAACACAGCTCACCAAGTGGTTAGTGGTGTCCGCTGATGTTCCAAAACAATTATCATAACGAAATACAGTTCCTATCCAGCTTTATTTGTCTTTTTTTATGCTGTTGGTATTAGTACGCGGAAAAATAGTTGCAGAATGTTCAAAATACCACATAAAATGTTACAGAAGCTGTATTTCACTACACTAACTGTTTTGGATCCTCAAAGGACACTACTAACCACTTGGTGAGCAGCACATGTTTTGAAATAAAGGTTAAGGTTGTTTTAAGGACGTTAATGGACATGCACAAGGCAAGCCATTCTGAGGCAGAAAAGGGGGTTTCTAAATGAGCCAAAAATCAGAGACAAGAGCAATTGTCAAAATGTTGGTGTCTATGATTCTATTTCATACTAGACGATCCAGAAAAGGGGCTAAACAGTGGGGCTAAAAAGTGAACTTCCCCTTTAAGCATAAGTTCATATTTATTTTACAAAAACTTGGTTGTGGAAAGGTATTTAGTTCCATGTTAGGTTCCAGCATGAACACCCCATAGACTAGGCATTTTAGTCATTTCTATTTTTCTGGTGAATGAAATACATGTATGTCTTAGGCTACAGCAATATAGGCTGAAATGTGCTGGATCTCTCCTTTAACTAAACTCATTAAACAGCAAAATATATATTTGTGTTCTACTCCTTAACTCTTCTTTCTCAGGGGTCCAAGGGCAGGAACCTGTTGCTGTGTTCTCCAGTGCAGGAGGGGCTGCTACTCTACCATGTCATGTGTATCCAGGTTACAGAAAATGTTCAATCACTCAGTGGTTCTACAACAGGGATAGAGAGACTACTGA
Source organism: Sardinella longiceps (assembly GCA_027497455.2). Classification (NCBI taxonomy): domain Eukaryota; kingdom Metazoa; phylum Chordata; class Actinopteri; order Clupeiformes; family Clupeidae; genus Sardinella; species Sardinella longiceps. The sequence continues at coordinate 7,708 of JAODXP020006731.1, read as the reverse complement.
CACATTAGTCAGAGATGGGCAGATTGTCTCAGAGTCTCCACCCAGAGCTGAGAAACTGAGTCTGCTCCCTAACTGTTCTCTCCACATTACTGATGTCACCACTGAGGATGCTGGAGACTACACCTGTAGACATTATGACTCATATCAATATAGACCTGATGATCAAGTCTCTCTCTCTGTTCTCAGCAGTAAGTGTGATTAAACAGATACTCTCAACATTGAACAAGTAGTAATGCCTAACACACACACACACACACACACACACACACACACACACTGTAATTAAACTGACTCAACACTGAAATAATGTTGTAACATCACATCTAATCCAGCTGCATGTTGTACTTGTATCTCTTTTTCTCTTCATCTGATATTTAGTTTCAGGTGTGACTGAGAGTGAGACAGGCAGAGATGAGACCCTCTACTGCCACCTGCACTTCTTTGAAGGCTTGGATACTGCAGTTTATAACAGAGACATTCATCTGATGTGGATGGATGATGGAGGGACTGAGCTGCAGACCACTGACTGCCAGAGATTCAGCAGATCATCTCCCTGTTCCATCCCACTGAGAGTGGAGCTCAGAGATCCAAACCCCACTCACACTCAGAGGACATGGAGATGCCAGCTGACTGCAGAGGGGCAGGTGCAGACTTCTGTCTCCCACACCGTCAGAGTGGCAGGTCAGTGATCATGACAGACACATGCTGTGTGTGCTATGGGATTGATCATAACCTAGGGCACTCATTGAAACCTTTGCAAATGTAATATTTGAACCCTAGTGTTAGGAGTTACGATAAGTTACGATTTTTTTTTTTTTTTTTTTTTTCATTTTTTGATTTTTGTCCATTAATTTTCATGGAGGCAATCAAGGTCAGAAAAGTTACCATACAGTATATGGTTTAAATACATACATTTAAATAAATATTTCTTCAAGAGCATTTTGTACTCATACTTTAAGACCTAATTGCAAATATATGCAAAAAATGTAAAATACACTGACGAATTCTGGCAACGACACATATTATTTTATTGCATTTCAATCAGAAAGGCTCCATCTATTGAGATGGTAACTGCTGTGGAATAATTGGGCCATTGTCTGGGGACACAAGGTGTGAACACTCCCCATTTTACCAGCACATGGTGTTTCGTTTGGAATCCCAGGCCCAGAGCCATTCTGACGTCCACATGGCACTGTGGCTCTCAAAGTGACAGGGGGTGGGGGCCATTACAGGTGTGATCCTCCCAAATCATTAGTAGCCTATTGCGTGAAATTTAGTGTGACTTCTTTACAGTTTTCACTCAAACTATAAAACATTTCTGAATGTTCTTTTTACTTTTATGTAGCCAATACTTATGTTTGCTAGGTCCAAAACTCAAAAGCTCCGACTAGGTATATTTATCGTGTTTTTTTTACCGTGTGTGAAGACATAAAATAGGTTATTGTGTAGTTGTGTTTACAGTTCATTTTAATAAAAATTATTTCCATTACATTTACTTTGCTCTCATATTGTTTTTATTGATATCTTCTAGAATGTAACAATATATGTCACTTTTGCATATATGGTTTTAGTGATATGAAATATGTCAAAGTGCCTGAAAGGCTCCACGAGCCCTGTGTCGTGACTAAACAAAATTAGCCATCAAGTAACCAGATCAATTTTAGATATAATTGCGCTCACATTGTATAGATGAATACTAAAATATGTCTGTCAGTCTGAATGTAGGGTGGTTATAAACCACACATTTTGCTCTCTAATCACTGTCTAATTGATTTAAATTGAATTAAAAGTCAAAATTTCATCACAGTATAGTTTTCTATAATAATGTGGCACCATTCAGTGCACTTTTACCTTTGTTTATCATGTGATGTGTATAAAAATACCAATTTAAAAAGTTGTTTGTTAACAGGGCATATGATCAAATATGGTTGCTTCATTTTTCAGGCCTAACCTCCCTGAATTTTAGAAGCTGTGACTGAACAACTTTTATGTCAAACTTTTGTATAACTAGTCAACCATATAATACATGTATGTGAGTTTCATCAATTTACCATTAATAGTTTTGATGTTATGACCAAAAGTATTGGATTAAGCACTTTTACGACTTTTTCCAATTTTAGAAGTACGCTGAAGTTTGAAATGCTCCAGGTGACAGGAAATTCATCATATGCCATTAGGACCCCACCTGTGATAGCTGCAGTGATTAGCTGAGACAAATCCATTTGTTTCTACCACATCATAGGGAGGCATGGGGGGGACATTTTTGGATGTGTGGGGAAATTACCAAATATGATAACTTGCAAAGGGTTAACTACAGTAGCATCTACCAGACTTCACTCTTTTTACTTTCCCAGTGAAACCAACTAGAGCTCCAGTGGTGACAAGACGACCTGAACCATCACAACCAGCACCTGCTACACCAGTACCACCAACTCCATCACCAAAACCAGAAACACCAACATCACGTCAAGCTACTCCACCACAATCTCCATCAACACCACACAAAAACACTCCAACTCCAGGCTCTGCATTTGACCCAGGTAAGTTACATACAAATCTCATCTCCATCAACTTAACCGTGCAGTAATCATGCAGTAATAACACCAGCCATGGCCTCAACTGACACCATCACAAACAGCAGCAACTCCACAACCTCCTAAACAACATCAATGTCCCACCTTATCACAACATTACTATACAGTAGTCTAGTGTAGCACCTGCATGTAACTCCTTCCCTGTTCCTGCTGCAATCTTCTCTGAGTCATATCAACCATTATGTAGTGGTTGTCAGCCCTTAGCTTTGTAGTATCTATCACATATTACTCCTTCTCCCCCATCTTCTCTCTGTCCTCCCTGACATATGTGGTTTAGTCCCATCTCTCTCACACACACACTTTCTCCTCCTGTCTCCTCTCAGTCCTCCCTGCTGCTCTTAGCTGTGGTGTATTCGCTCTAGTGGCTGTTTGTGGAGCAGCACTTCTGTTGCACAAGAAGAGGACAGGAGCATGTGAGTGCCTATTAGATACATTACACACAGACTGCTGAGCATGTATGTATTTAAAGTGATTAAGGACAATATTAAATATATTGCATTTGGTTTACACACTTGCTACACATTTTCATGTCATTTTGTTTACCTGGATGCACAGTCCTGTATTTATTGAAGAAAACATGTCATGAACACAGCTGTGCCCTCCGAGAAATAGACCCTATTGTTGTTGTTTTTGTTGAGTAGTTGAGAAGTTGATTACCTTCTATTAACATCAGAGAACAATGCACAGTACCCTATTGATATTCAAGCAAGAGTTATGCTGGTTTTATAATGGCCATGGGGAGTTGTGAGGCATGATGCAAGGACTTACATGGTACAGTAGACACAACATAGACAACTATTGCAATTTCCTCCAGCCATGGTTGCCAAATGACACACAAACTCAAGGCAATATCCTACATACCTCCTGGTAGGCCTACATCTGGCAATGTACTGCATTGAGATGTATTGAATGAGATTTACGTAATCAAGAAGAACTAGCTGTTTTATAAACTTATTTTGTGTGTCATATCTTTATGTACATGTACCCTTATGTGAAGGTGGATCAAGAGATGGAGGACAAGCCCAGATAAGCACAGTGAGTCAAATAAACATCTTCCTTCTGCTCACATTTAGCCCGACCCAGACACCATTAACACTAAACTAGCAGCAGCTAATTAGCTAACAACTAATTACTGTGGATTAGGCTACTGTACTACACTAGCTGCTTGTGTGATTTATTTATTTATCTCATGTAGGAAGAAAGTGTAAAACTGTCTAATTAATTAGGGCTCTCAAGTCTCACACATTGAGCGTGTGACACACTCTTCTGAGTGTTTTCACACTCTCACACGCCACACATGCGTTTTCACACGCCCGTCTATTTTTAATAGGTATTTGAATCACAAAATGCGGCCATTGGTAGAAATTCCTGAAGGACATCGGGCTAATCCAATGAAATCTCTCAGCCCTCCTCCGCCGGCCCGGCCCGCCCCTCCCCTCACGTTGACCCAAGTAGCCTAGTTCTTCTGCTACTTGAGCTGAACTGAGTTGGAGAGAAGTGAAAGTTTGTCTGGCGAAATGGTCAGAGCCAGAGAAACGTAACAGGGGGCAACAAAGTCTAAAAGTTGAAGCAACAATATGCAAGAATAGTAATAATGCAGTTAGCCTATGTTCCTGTGATGTGCAACAATGACTGCATAGGCTATCAGTGGGTGCAGGTCTGTTAACATCAGAAGCAGCCTCGGAGTGAGTGCACAGACTGCCGGGGAGTGGCAGTTCAACAATGTAATGTTATACGGCCCAATACAGAAGAAGGAGAACCAATCCATGTAGATATATGAAGGTGGAGGAGAGAGACGTGAGCCAGGGGATTGAGGAGGTCAGAATAGCTACTGTCAACTGAGCCTGGTAAGAGAAGTAGTAGCCGAAATTTAAGCAGAATGAATACAAATGTTTCATGGGCCAGGGGGGCTTGTGTGTGTGTGTGTGTGTGTGCTAGTGAGACGAGCTAATGACAGTTTCCTCGAGCTGACACACCAAAATATGCCTTCGTTTATACAATTATGAAAAATTCCTTTTCACATGTTGTAGGTTACACACACAAACGTTTCATAGTGTCACCTCTCCAATACACGTGTGAGAGATGCACAAGACATTAATGTATAAAAAAGCGCAAACCCACAAGCTCATCACAACCGCGTTGAACTTCTTGCAGTTTAAAATAATGTAAGAAACAGCCCTCCCCTCTACTTTATTGCCCAGTTTTAATTCACCCCAAATTGAGGAGTGCGCCCATGTAGCCTGTTTGGAGCAAGATTGAGAGGGCAAAAAAGTACCTGTCCGAGGTAGAAAGAGCTAAAGACAAAGATGAAAGCACGTGAGATCATATGCCAAAGATTATTGTGCATGAATGACAGCAGGTAACCTTAAAATTGCCCTTACCACTACCCACCACCCGACCCTTCGCGATATAAAAATAGCTAACGCATTTAATATTGCGATGCGGTCGCGTGCACTTATGAGTTCAAAATCTATCATTTTTTTTCTATTTCATAACTCGGAGATTTTTTCTCTCCCAAATGCCATACATATATCTTTTGAAAGAATGCCACAAGTGCAACCCATCTATAGTGGTCAGTAGTTGCTATGATAATGCATTATCCTTCAAATTAATTAATTATTTCAAAGTCCTGTAGTTCCGTATGCATTCCAAAAACAGTGGAAGTCAAAGGCATACCAATGTATATATACCTACAATGAGGTAGCAATAACACCAGTTGTTTTTGTATAGTCTCCAATATTAGGCTGAAATGGTCATTTCAGACAGGCATCCCATGACTGATATGTTGGTCAAAAAATACCCTGTGCTAATTAGGCTACTGATTCAGAAACACAAGGTAGGCTACTGTAGCCCATTTCCTCCAAGGGTTTAGACACATTTCAATTAAACTATTTAGAATGAATATAGGGGAATTTAGCAAATTGCTAAGACAGACTGTCCCCAGCATGTTCCTCATTATTATCCAAAAAGGGTCCAAAAGAATAAAAGACTATGTGCATCACATCAAACTGAGAATTCAGCAGTAAATGCCATTAAAGTCTGAAATTAAATACATTTTGGTTCAATTGTAAGAAATATACAACCTACTGCCCAATACAACTCAGCCAGGCTGCTATATGACCTCATGGAGCATTCAAATAATGTGCAATGCATTAGATAAACCATTTAATTAATTGCTATGAGAAGCTATCTAGCAACTTGTTAAAATGCACCAGATTGCAGAAAATGGAAACAAAATTTTCAAAAATTTCTTGCCTACTTCTGTACACAAATGCATCCCATATTCGTCATTAGTTGACAATTGCTGCCTTTATTGTTGTTGTGTTAAATGTGTTGTTCACAATATACCAACTTTGAAGGTCATCTTATGGTTCAGAATTTTATTTTATGTTATTTCAGCGCAAAAAATGTTATCGCACACCCCCCCAAAAGTGATTAGTTGCGCCCCTGACTACAGCTGGTGACGCCATTGTCTTAAATTTGGTCTGGTACAATAGGCCTATTAGACCCCAAATTAAAGCATTTGCCTTACATAGCAATACTTTTAAAGTTTGTCATATGCACAGAATGTGTAACCTACTGTAAAAGCACTAGGCCAAGATAAAAGAAAGGCACATACTGTACTTCTTCAAATGGTTCAGTGATAAGATTTCAGTTAAAGCTATAATGAACAATATTTAAAGATTATAGGCTACAACTAGGCCTGTTTTTTTACAGTGACATGTTGAAATAGGTCTAATTAAATAAAAACATAAAATAGCCTAGTCTAAAGAAATATTTAGGCTATATGAATGTTTATTGATACATAGTAAATAATGATGCATCATCACTACTTAATCATTAGTGGCCTAATTAAAAAAAAATAGAGCAGAACCACAGGGTGGACCTGATTCAATACTTCTGAAATGCAGAATTCTTATATTTTCCAGTGCTGTCTTTAAGCCCTTGCAAAACAGCCTCCTGATGCCAGTGCATTTGTCCATTTCTTTTCACAGAATTCATTGGAGGTCATTATTTCGGGGTGACAGTACCTTGTCTCTAAATCACCTAAAATACATGCATTTACATAGACTACTGTCTCTTATAAACGTACATACATGTACACTGTACTGATCTACGCCAGGCCAAAAAGAAAAATCTCACTCCAAGCGGAGTTCAAAACTTGAGAGGCCTGAATTAATTCTTGCTGTGCGTTTCTGTACAGAATAAACCATCAAATGTAACATATGCTGAGATTGCTCATCGCCCTCAAGCCCGATCTTCCCCTCCTAACGTGAGTGTGCTGTTACGTAGACTGAGTGAGTTGCTGTGATACATTATGATATATTGGCATATTGACATGATAACGTGTAATAACCATGTAATAAACACCCACAGGCTTCAGACAGCGTGACGTACTCCACCATCAACACCTCCAATAAGGCCTAATTCTTTTTTTCTTATCATGGGGCTTTTTGGTCATTATGGTTGTTTTCACACTGCTGATATTTCTAGATCTTTTTAGCGTGTTTTCATCTGCAAACCCACCACAACACTGCTGAGATCATGTCCAGGCTACTTCTGCTTCACTTCTGTGGTAGTGTTAATCTATAAACTCACCACAAGCATCTTTGAGATGACGTGCTTTGCTCCTGCTGTAGCTTTAGAAAGCCCCATGTCACACTTGGTCTGATAAAATCTTAATGCAACGCTGTCCACTGATGTTGTAACCCTCCATCATGACACATCACACGCACACACACACACACACACACACACACACACACACACAGCCTACATACAGGTCTTACACGGTATACAGGGTATTTTTACAGTATGCAAAATTATGTGGGTGCTGAATGTGTCATTGGTCAATTTTAAATAATTGTGTTGCTGTTTGTAATTCAGTATTAAATGTGTGACATTTCACAATCATATGCAAGTGTCTTTTCTGTTGTGTTGTGTAATTATTGAGTAGATGGGTATTGGGTTGATATTGGGTAGGGTGGATTCGGGTAATGTGGGACATTTAAGCTTCAGCATCTCTCATATTCTAACAAACTGTAGTAACAAGACTTTTACCATGACTTTACCACACTTGTTTTGTAAATAAAATTGTATGATTTGATGGGAGA
>JAODXP020006729.1:0-65797 GCA_027497455.2 Sardinella longiceps | reverse complement strand
ATCTCAGAATTTACTGAAAAAAATCTACTAAAAAGATACCATTTTTAATAGTAATAATCTAAAATATTAGGTTCATAACCTCAATAGTTTTTTAATAAGAAATATTTCATTTGGAATGCATTTCGGGCATTTTTTGGCATCATAATCTAAAGGCTGTTTTTAAACAGCAATATCTGGAAAACTATCTCACCTATAGCCTTCAAATTTTCTACTGTCAATATATGGTAGTTATAGCCTCCAGACATGGAATATCCGGATTGTAGCTCAAGCATAACTTAGGATACAGGCGCTCAAACTTCTACCAAAGTATGGCTTGGCAAAATGAGATGGTAACTTTGAAGAGTTTTCAAGGCCCCAGTTTTGGACATAGAAGACTTATATTTTACAGAAAGTATATCTGGCAACAGGTCAAACACTCTACAAAACATGGCCACTCTAAGATGAATGGATCCACAAGTATTATGCCTCAAATATGGGGAAAAACACATTTGTGCCCAAATTCAGAGCCATATTCCAAAAAACTGAGTTAATGGATCAGGTCCATTTTTTTGTTTTTGAAAGATCAAATTATTCTTAAACTTATATAAAAAAATTGGGAGGGTGTTTTGCCCCATTTTGTCACAATTAATTTTCAAACATGGGCTATATGTGGGTGGGTGATAGTTTTTTTTCCTCTTGATTCCTAGGGGCGAGTCCACACAATTTTAGAGCCATATTCCAAGAAACTGAGTTAATGGATCAGGTGCAATTGTTTGTTTTTGAAAGACAAAATTATTGTTAAACTTATATAAAAAAAATTGGGAAGGTGTTTTGCCCCATTTCGTCACAATTCATTTTCAAACATGGGCTATATGTGGTTGGGCGATTGTTTTTTTTCCTCTTGATTCCTAGGGGTGTGTTTACCTATGACTGTTTACATAGCCATGTGTTTTGGAGACTGCTGTATTTGTATCCAACCATTTACTAAATATGTGAATTGATCTGATAAAAGATTCACCTCTCCCTTGTTGAGTTCTTTATAGTCGTGTTTTGACCTTTTTATTCTCCATTGAAGAACATACAAATTCATGTTTTTACCTTAATTTCGTGTAATAAAAGTGCTTGGTGTTTGATCAACATTTTCAGAGTCAACAGTAGATTTTATGCTCATTGTAGTTGCATTGCATCAATGAAAACAATGACTGAAATCTCTCTTGATTACTGACTCTTCATAATTTGAAGTGAAATGCGTTTTTTTTTTTTTTTTGAAAGAATAAAATGAACTCTCCTTTGAGTTATGCGCTCATTAAAAACTTACATTTAACTTCAACAATGTTTTAGGAGATTAACAATTACCATGCTGATCTGCATCTCTATATTTCTTCACTTTAAACAAATCTATGTCATTTTTTGGCATAGAGACGATCATTGTTCATTTTCTGCAATGTTAACAGCACTGCAGTGTGAACATGATCCTTCCTTCAAAATGTAATGTTGATCAAGAACAAATTCAAACTTGGATGAGATTCAAAAGCCATTTGGATGATCTTCCATGTTGTCTACATGAGGGTGGCTCTAGCGTTTTTCCAATATGCTACCAAAAAATAAAATCAATAAAATCACAGGACGACTACACCTTCACTCTTTTTGCTTGTAGAGCTTCAAAAGGCTAATTACTAGCACAAACATGAAAATAAAATTAAAAAAATCATAAATGTAAGTCAACTGGTTATGGTGGTGGGGTATGGGTAATCACGGTTTGATTGCGCACTTGCTGTATCTGTGGGTGTGTCTGTCAACCACCATGATGTAGAAGCCATGTCTGTTTGGTTGGGCTGGATGAATTTAATAATGCTATGTCTGAAATCTTTTCTGTCTAAACCAGGCAAGCAAATGTTTAAGATAACTAAGTCTTACATTTGAATCTGGAAAGTAAAAAAATACATAGTTGTGAAATGTAATACTGTATTGCTGCTGCATTTGGTTGAGTTTACTTCTTTCAGATGCAACATGCAGATATTACTTCACATAGAAGCATCTGTATTTGAAATAATAACAGAAACATGTAGGGAAGGGCGGAAGATCCAAGGTAAAAGCAAAGGAGGAGTATCTAAAACATGTCTCAAATAAAGTTGATTGACTTTGACATGGCAATGTAAATATAGTCACACGTGGTAAAGGTAAACATTGTCATAAGACAAAAGTCAATGTTTGCAATATGGCTCTGGAGTTGGGTGGACACACCCCCAGGGATCAAGAGGAAAACCCCAACATATACCCCATGTTTGAAAATTAATTGTGACAAAATGGGCCATAACACCCTCTCAAATGTTTTATGTAAGTTTAACAATAGTTTGATCTTTCAAAGTAAAAAAAAAATGGACCTGGTCCATTAACTCAGTTTTTTGGAATATGGCTCTGAAATAGGGTGGACACACCCCTAGGAATCAAGAGGAAAAACAATCACCCACCCACATATAGCCCACGTTTGAAAATTAATTGTGATGAAATGGGGCAAAACACCCTCCCAGTTTTTTCATATAAGTTTAACAATAATTTGATATTTCAAAAATAAAAAAATGGACCTGATCCATTAACTCAGTTTTTTGGAATATGGCTCTGGAGTTGGGCAAAAATGTGTTTTTCCCCATATTTTAGGCCTAATACCTGTGGATCTGTTCATCTTAGAGTGACCATTTTTTGTAGATTGTTTAACCCGTTACGTGAGATACTTCCTGTAAAATATGGGTCTTCTATCTCCAAAACTTGGGTCTTGACAACTCTTCAAAGTTGCCATTTCATATTGCCAAGCCATACTTTGGTAGAAGTTTGAGTGCCTATATCATGAGCTACAATCCTGATATTCCATGTATGGAGGCTATAACTACCACATATTGACAGTAGAAAATTTGAAGGCTATAGGTGAGATGGTTTTCCAGATATTGCTGTTTAAAAATGGCCTTAGATTATGGTGACCAAAAAGCATGTCATTTGAAATATTTTTTATAAAAAAAACTATTGACCGTATGAAGCTAATATTTTGGATTCTTACTATTAAAAATGCTATCTTTTTACTAGAATTTTTTCAGGAAATTCTGAGATGGTCAAGCAGGAGCCATTGGGTGAAATGACATGAAATGACCCAAATATCACTTGTGATCATTTAGTTTGGTGATAGCCAGGTAAATAGTTATTTTTTCTGGACTCTTTTACAGAAGGTAGGCCTAAAAGTCACTTTCTTTTTCCTGACATTGTCCATTATGTACGGAAGAGCATTAGGTCCATTAGGAGGTGTATATTTTGCTAATCTCTGAGATTTTTCTCAAGATTTTCGAGAAAAAAGTCACAAATTTAGTCTACCCGGAAGTAGGTCAATGCAAATAATACTGGAGCTAATAAGTGTGTCAGCCATTGTATCAGAGCAGTATTGACAACATCAGTGAGTATCTATGTTACATTATTGTCTAATGACATCAGGAAAGTCTACCTGCAATGAAGTGTTGAACTTTATATTCCATGAACCTGATTCTGAAGGGAGATCCCTGCCTCCAGAATACGACGGTGATATGTTTAGCGATCCCGCTTCAGATGCGTCCCTGCCTTGTTATGATGCAGCTGGACAAAGTGAGAGTTTGGCCCCACACCATGTACAAACATCAAATCCCTTGGCCAATGTTAGTGGTGGGAACAATATTTCAGGGGGTCGGATTGTTCATCGTGAAGTTAGGAGGCAAGTTAGTAGTGTGGGGAATGTCGGAATTTAGGGTAGACTGAGTACATTTGAGACAGGAGTACGGTTGAGACTTGTTAATATCTTGCGTGCACAACAAGCTAGAACTATGATTTTTGCTACACACATGGGCATTAGTACCCTCTTTAATCATGGAAAATTTGGATATTGTGCATACCTCCAGTCCAAAGATATTGGAGAAAGTATTTTTACCATAGTGAGAATTTCACTTAACCATGTCCCTTCCACAGTGAATATCTTAATACTCCTGCTAGACTGTTAAACTTATCTTACACCATTTAAAAGGCAATTCTCTGCTCTATAAATTGACATATTTCATATAATCATATTATACAAGCTGGTTGCATTATTTAGAAAAATGTGCAAGACGGTCAGCAGGGTACAGTTGAGACATGACGATTCAACTGTCCCCTGGATGAATTCCCATTGGATTGCATGTTGTTTATCTGTGTCTATTATGATAGAATTTAGGCAATATGCAACACAAATGTCAATAGAATAAAACATTTTTCATATTTAAACTACATATTATTAAAGGATATACGTTTCTAACATGATGGCTGTAAAGATAACATAATATTTTATAAAATGAGTGATGATAAAACAAAGAAAAAATATTTTTTCCTCTTCAAACTTGATGTGCCTGTTGTATCTCTTTTTCTAAAGCTGATCTAGAGGAAAAAGTATGGATTTAACTAAAAAGAAACTCTAAAATTACATATTTTAAAAATGAGCCATCTTGGCTTGTCAGCCTTAAAGCATTCTCAATGTGTCTCAACTGTACCATGCTGTGTCTCAACTGTACACAATACTTTAGAACTATGGGTACAGTTGAGATAAAATGCACCTTGTCTTTAAGAGTTAATTGTGAAAAAAATAAACAACATAGCGATATAAGTTTTATTGTAGTGCAGACTTATAGGATGCACCATTTAAAAAATAACTAGTTTTCAATATGTTTTTAGTGACGAAAATTTGAGTCGTAGTGGAGAGAGCAAAAACTGTCTCAACTGTACTCAGTCTACCCTATATGGGAGCACAGTGTATTTATCCCGCTAGCCAGCTAGCTTCTTTGCCTTCTGACCGTGCCTCTCCACAATCCGACAGTAACGTGGTGGAGGCTGGAGGTTTTGTCTAATGCCACTGGGGATGTTACGAGGTCATAGTGTTCATAGGAGAGTTAGGGTACAACATAGGCAGGGTGGGGAGTGTGGGGAGTCGCAATGATAATGACAGTGTGCGAATTCTCTCCACTTTGCGTGCGCGCAAGGCGGACCTCGCCATGCAGCGCGCAGCAGGGTCAAAGACGGTGTGCCACGGCATGTTTAGTTCAAGGCCCAGTCCCATTACTATCACTTCACTATCACTTCCCCTCGAATTTGGCCCTAACACTCGGTTTGCGCGTTCATGTGTAAGTGTAGGGTGTCCCAATACTTTCGGGACCGAGGGATAGTGGCTTTCAGCCCTTCAAATCGCCCCTTCAAACGGAGGGAGGTCTGGTGCAGACTTCGAACGAAGTGAAGTTGAAGTGAAGATGAAATTACTCACGGTTCTTTGCGAACTGATCAGCTAAACAAAATGATTGAGTGTCGGTACCCGATCTCTGTCCTCAGCTCTGGATAGGAGCTTCGAAAATATAGCTACTATTGCAATTAGTATACATATTTTTTAATGTCAGGATATCTTAGTTTGATGTAAATACAGTTGAATTCAGCACTGGTGTATCAAAACATGACTATTAAAAAGATCGATATTTTTCAAAGTGCGCAAATCTTTCAACAGAATTACCAGATCCTCTCATGTGGGTGATTTTTCTCAATGATAATTTGTGGATGACGGCTTTTGAACAGTTTATGCCGGTTTAGAGCCTTATATCCGTTCAGACGCGTAAAACAGGTGAAGACGTTTTTACGCAAGTGTTGTCCCATTTATTAGGGGAAGATTTGCACTTCTCACTACACAATCGAGGGGTGTCTCATCTTGGAGGGAACTCGAAAACGAGTGCTAGTGTTAGGGAAGAGAAATGGGACTGGGCCCAAGATAATGGAAATGGCGGCTTTGAGTTCTTGGCCAATGAGGTCTTCCGTTTGAACAGCCAATTGGTTATCTGGGGAAAAGACAACTCGATGCACTTGATATAATACCAAGCAATGACATTAGGGTCATTGTTGGTGGTATACACCTCCACCCACAACACATGCCCTGCATCTGTCCGTTCCCACTCAGTTCCTCCTGCACGAAGGCTATCACATTGTCGATGTCCGAATGATTTTGCCTCCTGCACAATCCAAGTTCACGACACCGCCTCTTCAATGTCCGGATAGAAATCACAATACTGTGATTCTGTGCTAAGACAGCTCTGAATGAGCTACTTCCGGGTAGACTAAATTTGTGATTTTTTTCTTGAAGATTTTGAGTTTTTTTTGTTGAAAATTTAAACTTTATTTCTCAAAACCTTCGACTTTATTTCTCGAAAATTTCAACTTTATTTCTCGAAAGTTTCGACTTTTTTCTCGAAAATTCTGAATTTATTTCTCAGAGATTAGCAAAATATATATTTCCTACTGGCCCTAATGCTCTTCCGTAATTATGTGTCCTGAGATGACACAGAAAATGAAAATTGCAAGAGGGAGCAAGATTTGGTGTCTCCATAGGTAGTCTGGTCCAAGCCCCACTACTTCCGTTTCTCTCGGTTGCGCTACGGTTTAGCAACCGAGAGAAACGCCCCCCCCCCCCCCCGGAAGTTGTAGGCGTGAGAGCCAGCCACTTTGTGCCATACTTTCTGCTTTTGTCATAGCTGCTCCCTGGGAAAAGTATTGTATAGTTGTGGGATTTAATGACATGTCAATACAGACCTGAGATTTTCACACAGTTGCTTTATCTTGTCCACATAGACCCCCAGTTTTGATGCCAGAACTTCAATCAAAGGCAATCTGGGTTTGAAGAACTCAGTGTGGTCCCTCTTGAAGTGGATGACAAGAGGAACTGCGGCTCTTGCAGCTGTGATGAAGGAACGAACATCTGCACCAGTTCTTCCTCCAGGCAAACGGTGATCATTTGTGAAAGCAAAAATTGATGTAAGAGCCACCTTCTCCACAGCTGTCAGGAACTTCTCCAATTTTTTAAGGGCACGCATGGTGACCTTCAGAATATCCCACAGCTCCTCTTCTATTTCTTCATGAGTGTCGTCTCCGGTAAAGAAAGATTTAATTAACTGTTTACATTTATAGCGCTTGCGCTCAGAGTTTGTCTGGATTTCTCTCATCTTCTTCATCTCGGTTTTTCTTTTCTGGCACCAAGTTTCTTGATCATCACAGAAATTCTCAATGATAGAAATATTGTCTAAGGTATCAGAAATGTACGTGCTTAAAACTTCTTTTGGTGTCTCACTGAAAATGTAACAAACAACAGTAAAATTTCTTTTGATGTCTCACTGAAAATGTAACACAGCTGTAATTATTGTTGAATTGACTAGACAATGTAGGCTAGAGTGCTGTGTAACGTTGCACTTCTTTCACTTGAGACAGTGACAGATTACTAAAAGGAGACACATCATTTGGCATAGTTCAGATTGGCATCCCTCCAAATTTCCATATCCCGATTGTATTGTATTGTATAAAATTCATCGCTTTATGATTGATCAACTTGTATTATCTTTTTTAGTCTTTGGATTAGGCCTACAGCATCAGGACCCTTTTCCGTCGTGCGTAACCTATGCCTGAAAACAGGCTTTTTTTCCTGTCCAATTGCAGACAATACAGCAGGTATACCTGTGTGTGGACCCTGATACACAAGCCCTGTCTCAAAGGCTGATTGATGCATCTGTTAGTTTGTGGAGTGTGCCTGCGTGGTAGGCCTAGGCCACATTTGGGGAAGGGGGTCCGTGAGCAGACTGTCTCACAGAAAAGGGGTCCTTGGGCTGAAAAAGGCTGAAGACCCCTGTTCTATGGTCCATAGCCTATACTCTGCTTTAACTAAATTGCTGTCTGTGTTTTTCTTCACATTTATGAGTAACTGAAATATAGTGCTGTTAGCATGTCTACACTGTAAAAAATGTTTACATGATGGAATTGCATAAAAAAGTGAGGCAACAATATTACGACCATTTTTATGGAGGAAAAAAAAATTATGCAGATTAAGACCATACACATGATTATTTCAGGAAATATTGAAAAAATTAATTTTGCATTAGCTGTTTAGGTGTATTTCCCTGAATTAATTATGATTTAGAATTTTCCTCAATAAAAATGGTCGTTATATTGTTGCCACATTTTTTTCATGCAATTCCATGTTAACATATTTTACAGTTCATCAGCAAAATATAACAAACCAGGTTCCAGCTTAAGACGGTTGTGGGAAGGATGGGAGTAAGTTTGGGACTCCCAACCAATCTTGTAAATGATTTGCTAGAATGTGGGTTTTGTTTGTTTCTGTGTTTTAACACTGCTATGTTATGTTCTGTTATGTTATTGTTATTGTTTTTATTTTGTTTTGTTTGTTTGACAATTACAGTCCCTGTGCTGTCTCCCGAGACAACGTGAAAAAAGTGAAATTCCTCTGAAAACCATGAATGCATATTGCATGTTTAGCCCCTATAGCATGTTTACCCCCTTTCCTTGAATGTTTAGGATGAAATAGAATCAACACCAAAAAATTTTGATGATTGCTTAATGATTGCCTGATAATAAACTCAACCTTTAACTCTAGATAATTTTGAATGTCTGTTTTATGTGAATAACCTGTACCAGAGCACTCTCTCGTCATAGCAAGGTCTCTGGGTCGTTTTCGCCGTGTTACTCACATTAGCCTAGCAGCTAAACTTAACCAGGACCTGGAATTGGGATTTACAGTGATTTATTTACCCCTATCATGTTGGTGTAACACACAATTGTTCGTTTTGGTTTTATTTAATTGTCAACGGTTGTGTCCCACAAGTCAATATTGACTGATATCAGTATATTAACAAGGCTAATCGTTAGCTAGTTGTTAGCATTAAGCTAACTGAAGTTATTAAGCTCATTTGTAAACCTACAGTGTTCTACCAGCAACGATAGCACTCGTATACAATAACCTATTAAACACATGTAGACAGAAGGCCCAAGGACCCTTTAATCAAATATTATATTTTTCATGTAACGAAGTCATGGATACCGCCATGATGTTTGCAAAATTGTGTACTCCCGCCCTTGTCTTGTCACATAACGTTACAAATTAACTTGATTGGTTATCGTCTAGCGAATATTCGCCAAAAGTTTAAGATTTCTCAACTTTATTCGCCTGTCTTGGCGAATTCGCCCTCACAGGGCGATATTCGCCTCCCATCCATTTTTTCAATGGGAGGTAGGTGAAATTTTTGCTATGTGGAAACTGGCCGTTAGAGTAGCGGCAGTGTGAATCAATCATCACAGGTTGTTGCGTGTCGCATGTCTAACATACCAAATCGCAGGGGACGTATTCTCAAAGATTCTTATCTTAACTTTAGGAGTACTCCAAAACTGCACTTAAAGTTTTTATGTAGGAGTTATTTCTATAAAGTAATTCACAATGCCTCTGAGACCTACTTTTAGCTAGGATAAAAGGCAACTCTAAAATAAAAAGCTGCGTTGCTATGTCGTTGCTACAATCTCCGATGTAAATGCAAGCAGGCTCGTGCATGAGAGCTGACGTCAACCATAGTAACGGAGGTTTTATCCGAGACTAAGAGTTGCTATTTATCCTAACTAAAAGTAGGTCTCAGAGGCATTATTTTTAAGAAATAACTCCTACATTTAGTGGGGTCTAGGAGTACTCCTAAAGTTAAGATGATTCTTTGAGAATACGGCCCCTGATTTGCATGAGTTATCTGCAATAAAACAGATACTGTAACACAGGCATGGAAACAATTAAAAGCTCCAGTTCTATATAAATGGTATAGTACAATAGAACATATTTTAAACACCCCTACCCAGTGAATATAATTGTTTATACTCATTACTTAAAACTATTTCTCCCCCTTCTTGTTTTTCTATTATTAGGAAAATATAAAAAACTGCAATTTGTCATGCTATGACAATGAAATACATGGAAATTAATGATTGCAATAAAGTAATAAAAAAGAGCTATTTTGGGCTATTTCCCTGAAGTAATTGTGATTTAGAATTACCTCAATAAAAATGTAATATTGTAATGTTGTTGCCTCACTTTTTTATGCAATTCCATGTTAACATTTTTTTTCTTTCAAGCTAATCCAAGCAGTAATTATTTTTCTTTTTTTTACAACAGAAGGGGAAAATTATTGTGTTAAAAATGTCTCAATAATATTTCTAAATGCACAGAGGTTTATCTACAAATAAGTAATGGTTTGCAAATGTGTTCAGATATCCACAAATACAAATTTCATATTTGTAACTTGTAAGTTTGTCTTCACAAATGATTAAAAACTGTATTTGAAAAAAAAAAAAAACTTTTGTAAAACTGGAAATTATATTTGTGAATTGTATTTCTGCTTTTGTGGATCCCCAATAACGCGTACGCATTCATCGTTTCCCTATGACGTATTTTTGAGACATTTTTTCCGCGCCGAATACGCAGACAGAGATCCACAAATGCTCACTGATTTGCAAATACTTAGACATAATGCACGCTAGCCATCCTCTAGGTGGCAGTGTCGTTCCGTTCATTACGGCTCTGATTCACTAGGCAAAGCCGTCTGAATACTTTTGCTTATTATAGGGGATTAAATGATTTTAACCGTAGATTGGGGAAAAATGGCATTGTTATGGAATGTTTGTGGCATGTGCCTATCATGCGTGAGTGTAGTGACAAAGTATATTGAAAGGGAAAAAAGTTTGTTCATGTTTGGCGAGCATATGGTAGTAGAATACATATTAGACTAGCATGCAAGTTACAAATATGAAATTCGCATTTGTGGATATCTGAACACATTTGCAAATCATTACCTATTTGTAGATAACCCTCTGTGCATTTAGAAATATTATTGAGACATTTTTAACCCCATAGAAAATGCTTAAGTTGTCAAAATGCACTGCCAACAAGTAGCCTAAAACAGACAATCATTTCTCACCTTTTTCGTGACATACTGATGGAATCTTGGTCACTGGATATGATGGGTAAGCACAAATGCTTAGCATGCAAAGCTTAATCCACAACTGTTACACTATCTTGGATTGGTGAGGCTGTGGAGAACCAAAATGAATGGCACCTTGTTAGTCATTAAGAGTCAGTTTCTGTAAGACTCATGCGGATTTCCATAGGGGCTGATACAAACCCTCTTCAGATCTCAATGAAAGAATTCTCATAGATACATATATTACATTTACATTTACATTTATGCATTTAGCAGACGCTTTTATCCAAAGCGACTTACAAAAGAGGGATAACAATTAAGCTGCAACACAATACAAGTAAGTGCCTACTGGGAGTGCCATTTGCTAATAGGAGAGCAAGTGCTAGAGTTTAGAAGTGCTTGGTCAGTGCATTCCAAGTAATTTAACGAATTAGGACAAGAGATACTCTTGAAAGAGCTGGGTCTTCAAGAGTCTCTTGAAAGTAGAAAGAGTGCCTGTTGTTCTAATAGTCTTGGGGAGACTATTCCACCAGTTAGGAACAATGCATGAAAAGAGCCTAGATTGACCTGTGCGCGGTGCTGGTCGTTCCAAACAGCGATCCTTGGTTGAGCGGAGCGATTGGAGGTTAGCATATGGTTTGATAATGTCTTTCAGGTAGACTGGAGCAGTTCCCTCCAGTACCCTGTATACCAACATTAGTGACTTGAATTTAATGCGAGCAGCCAGGGGCAGCCAATGGAGCTCCCTGAACAGTGGAGAGACATGTGCTCTCTTTGGCTGGTTGAAGACCAGAGCGTGCAGCAGCCTTCTGGATCATCAATAGTGGTTTTGCTGCACACGCTGGTAGACCTGTTAGAAGAGCGTTGCAGTAGTCAAGACGAGAGATAACCAGCGTCTGAACCAGGAGCTGTGTCGCATGTTGAGTAAGGTACGGCCTGATTTTCCTAATGTTGAATAAAGAGAAACGGCACGACCTAGCAACGGCAGCAACATGATCCGTGAAGGTCAGCTGGTTATCAATTATTACGCCTAGGTTTCTTGCAGCCTTGGTAGGAGCAACAGATAGAGAGTCTATCTTAATGCTGATGTTGTGGTGCAGGGTTTGCTTGGCAGGGATGATCAGCAGTTCCGTTTTTGAGAGGTTTAGTTGAAGGTGGTTGTCTTTCATCCATGCAGATATGTCTGAGAGACAGTCAGAGATCCGTGTTGTCACTGTAGAGTCACCAGGAGGAAAAAGACAGATAAAGCTGGGTGTCATCTGCATAGCAGTGGTAGAAGAAGCCATGCGAGTGGATGACTGGACCCAGTGTTGTTGTGTACAAAGAGGAGGGGCCCCAGTACTGAGCCATGGGGTACTCCTGTGGTAAGGTAGTGCTTTGCTGAGGTTTTGCCAAGCCATGACACATTGAAAGATCGTCCAGTGAGGTAGGATTTGAACCAGGAGTGCGCTTTGCCGCCGACGCCCATGGTTCTAAGTTTATCCAGAAGAATTCTATGGTTGACATATATGGGATATATGGGAATTCTATGGTTGCCATGTATGGTTGACATATATGGGATAGATATTTAAAAATAACAATTTAAACATTTTTGACCTTTCCTAAAAAAAACTAGGGACTTTTGAAATGACTCATGGCAAAGGTGGAAATTTGATGCTTTTCAAAATGCACAACTTTGCCTGTCCATATTTCAGTGGGCTTTCAAGACAGCACTCTGATATTTGGCAAAATCAAAGCATGGGTCCAACACTTTTGAGACATATTTTTATGATGGTCTCTAGCTCAACTGACGGCCAATAGGTGGCCATTGAAAACTCAACTTTTTATTTTTGGAGTCTTGTTTTGGGGCCTCTCACTGCTTGTGCAAACACGTAACCTTGCTCAATCATACAGATATGAGCACATTGGGAGGTCCTGTTTTGAAATATAATTGGTTGAAGATTGCAAAATTTTCAAGTACTGATGGAGAGGATGTTTCATTTGACAAATATGAAATTGACATTGAAATTAGAGGACCATATCTTTGTGCGCCATCAGTAAAAAAGGTTGAAACAATTTTTATTATGTTGGCATGTATCTAATCTATTTGTATTATAAATATCTCGGAGGCATTTTGCTTTATTAACCATTAAATGTCATTTATTAACTGCACGAATCACATACATCGATAGGTCCTCTAGAAATACGTGAAATTGAAAACAGCACCATCATGTGGACAAAGCTTGGACTGTTTACATACAAAGGCATGCTTGAGTCTCCACAGTTTTGGTGGTATTATAGTTTGAAATTTCCAAATATTCTCACAGGCATTGCTTTGGAATAGGTGGGTTGCATTCGAAGACATAGTTTTCATAGAAATATTCGAGATATTGAGGTATAATTTTGCACACCTTCCCTTGAGATGTGTGTGGCCACATAATCAAAAGCTCAGATTTAGGAAAGATATTCATGTATTTTGGGCGAAATTGCTATGACAAATCATTTTTTGAGTCAGAATAGGCGCCAAAAAAGTCACTCACAAAATGGACCAAATTGAATGACATAGGCTCTGCATAGTCTTTTGATCATGTGTATTTGTTTTTAAGAGTCAGTTTCTGTAAGACTCATGCGGATTTCCATAGGGGCTGATACAAACCCTCTTCAGATCTCAATGAAAAAATTCTCATAGATACATATATGGGATAGATATTTAAAAATAACAATTTAAATGTTTTGGACCTTTCCTAAAAAAACTAGGGACTTTTGAAATGACACATGGCAAAGGTGGAAATTTGATGCTTTTCAAAATGCACAACTTTGCCTGTCCATATTTCAGTGGGCTTTTAAGACAGCACTCTGACATTTGGCAAAATCAGAGCATGGGTCCAACAGTTTTGAAAAATATTTTTATGATGGTCACTAGTTCAACTTTCAGCCATTAGGTGGCCATTGAAAACTCAACTTTTCAGTTTTGGAGCCTTGTTTTGGGGCCTCTCACTGCTTGTGCAAACACGTAACCTTGCTCATTCATAAAGATATGAGCACATTGGGAGGTCCTGTTTTGAAATATAATTGGTTGAAGATTGCAAAATTTTCAAGTACTGATAGAGAGGATGTTTCATTTGGCAAATATGAAATTGAAATTGAAATTAGACGACCATATCTTTGTGCGCCATCAGTAAAAAAGGTTGAAACAATTTTTATTATTTTGGCATGTATCTAATCTATTTGTATTATAAATATCTTGGAGGCATTTTGCTTTATTAACCATTAAATGCCATTTATTAACTGCATAAATTACATACATTGATAGGCCCTCTAGAAATACGTGAAATTGAAAACAGCACCATCATGTGGACAAAGCTGAAAAAAAAACAAAAAAAAAAAAAAACGTCAGTATTGAAGCCATGTTGGAGGCACCTGACAAACATACAAAGGCATGCTTGAGTCTCCAAGAGTTTTGGTGGTATTATAGTTTGAAGTTTCCAAATATTTTTTTTGGAATAGGGAGTGGGTTCATTCGAAGGCATAGTTTTCTTAGAAATATTTGAGATATTGAGGTATAATTTTGCACACCTTCCCTTGAGATATGTGGCTACATAATCAAAAGTGCACATTTAGGAAAGACATTCATCTATTTTGGGCCAAATTGCTATGACAAATATTTTTTTAGAGTCAGAATAGGTGCCAAAAAGTCACTCACAAATAGACAAAATTGAATGACATACACTCTGCATAGTCTTTTCATCATGTGTATTTATTTTTATTGTGATCTAGTAAAACACACAGTGTCTCTGTAAAATGCAATGTCTAACCCTAAAGAACTGCCATTGTATAATGTCCAGCAGATGAGTGAGAAATTACAGGACTTGCTAATAAACACTGAATCTAAGTAATGGGAAATAACACGCCAGCATAATCTGCCATGTGCTGACATCAGATGAATCTTGAATTTTCCCATAGATTGGCAGGAATAGATGTGTGACAAGACAACAATGATTTGTAACTGCCACGTGATTGTGTTCAACAAGAGGTTTGTTGCTGTCTTTCAATTGCACAAGATTGGAGGTTGCTGGTTTGCAAACACTTAGTGCAGTTGATGTCTGAACACTATGTCTCACTCTAAGCAACTCAATAAGGGTTACCTTGATGCCACTGGTGGTTATGGGTAATTGACATTTTGAGTCACCATTACAGAGAAGTGTAGTTCTACACACATGGTCAGACTCACCCTTCACAGTAGTGGTGTGTCTGCTAACTGATTGACAGCACAGACAATGTTCTTGTGTGTTTGACATTAACCATGGCCTATGACTCTGGCTCCTCTTGAGCTTGTCTAAAGCACTGCTTATAGTAGGAAGCAACACTTCTGCACAGTGTTCTGAGTCTAATGTGATGTTCAAGAAAAAATGTAAGTTTACAGTCATTAGATCTGAAGAGGGATGTATTATCCTCATGGTCTGAGTCTTGAAATAGATTCTGTGAGCAATGTCCAAGCTGAATAGTTAGATTGTCTGACGGGATGTATTCAACTTTTTTTGTTTCAAACAAAGTGATATATTTACAGACAATTGATTTGATATTGGTCAATTACCTTTAGTAATGCCCCAAAGGAGACCATTCCCAAGAATAATAGGTTTAGCAAACAGTTATAATGACACACAAGTGATTTTATAAAAGCGCACAAGTGTCTTTTCATATTTCAAATCAAAATTTTGGATTTAAAGACTACATTTTCAAAGAATAAAAGTATATGCAGCATCAATTGAGTGTTGATAGCACAACGTGTAAAGAAACAGCCTAGCACCCTTGTAAGCTGATAAGCTGGTGGTTCTATACTTGACTGTCCTCTTACTCCCCTGAGCAAGACAAAAATGTTGATACTTTTGTATTGTTTGCAATATATTTGAGTGGTAGCCTTCTTTATCTAATCAAGTAATGTTGCCTAATAATTTGCTTACTCAAAGCAATAAATAAATAATGTGATGTTTGGGAATTGAACCCTTGTCTGCTGATTGGTAGTCTGTGACATAACCACTGTGCCACCACATCTACAGTCTGATTATTACTGGCTCAAACAGGGCTTAGAGCTTTGGCGTCTCTGGTTAGTCAGCACAACCCTCCATTGAAGTTATCATAGGTGCAAATCTGCTGTAAATAAAATTAATTTACTTGGTGATAGAACAAAAAGCCACCTAGATATTTGGACCACAGATAATATGAGTGCAGACGAACAAAGTAAGGCAGATTTCAACTGTTTTGAGTGATGGCGCACAGAGCTATGAGCATCTAAAATGGCACTTCATTTCATATTTCCCTAAAATAATTGCCTCTAGCTTAACATCACCAATTCATGCCCATATATTTTATTCAAATTCTAAAAGAGGAGGTTCCAAAGTGAATATATATAATAAACTAATAAGGTTTTGAGTGTCATATGAACTGTGAGAGGCACACGAAAATGGTACAAAAATGTAAAAGGTCCAATTTTGAAGAGGCCCTTAAGGACAGTGCCTTCAATTTGCCACAGAAGTGACATCATTACTCAAAGGTTTATTTCCCCAACATTTATGTGCCAAAATTTCAGGATGGTAAGATCAAGGCGCAATGAGATATTTGAAGGCAAAAGCTGGAATTTTCAGTACCTCAAAATTATGCTGAAATTTTGGGAAGCCCTAACTTTTGTTAGGAACATTCTCAATGTTTAAAAATACAGTTTTGTCCTTCTTAGGCACATGTCTACTGGTATTAAAAATTTGAAGGGAATATGAAGAGGGTTTGTATCACCACCCGCATGATTCTTACAGAAACTGACTCTTAACATAGTTGATGTCTGAACACTATGTCTCACTCTACGCAACTCAATAAGGGTTTCCTTGATGCCTCTGGTGGTTATGGGTAATTGACATTTTGAGTCACCATCACAGAGAAGTGTAGTCCTACACACATGGTCAGACTCACCCTTCACCACAGGGTGTATCTGCAAAATAATTGGCAGTCCTGAAGATGTGAACTACTGTACATGACCTTGACCCCTGACCCTAAAAGCTGGGTTTTTAAGCTTGTCTAAAACACTCATTCATTGAGGGAACCATTCTTCAGAAGTGTTCTGAGCCTTATGTATTGTTCAAAAACGTAGATCCTAGTGTACAGTCTTTATATTTGAGGAGACCAGTGTTATTCTCATGTTCTAAGTTTTGAAGTAGGTTCAGGTAGCAGTAGCTAAGTTGAATAGCTAGATTGTCTGAGAGGTGTATTCAACTTTTTTTTTTGTTTCAAACAAAGTAATACATTTACAGACATTTGATTTGATATTGATCATTTACCTTTAGTCTACTACCCCAAAGGAGACCATTTCCAAGAATAATAGGTTTAGCAAACAGTTATAAAGATTCACAATTGATTTTATATATATAAAAAACGTCTTTTCATATTTCAAATCAAAATTTTGCCATCAGATTTCAAGAATAAATCTTCAAACAAGAAAAAGTATACACAGCATACTATTGAGTGTTGATAGCACAACGTGTAAAGAAACAGCCTAGCACTCTTGTAAGCTAATAAGATGGTGGTTCTATACTTGATTGTCCTCTTACCCCCTGACAAAGACACTTATTTTTGATACTTTTGTATTGTTTGCAATATATTTGAGTGGTAGCCTTCTTTATCTAATCAAGTAATGTTGCCTAATAATTTTCTTACCAAAAGCAAGACATAAATGATGTGATACCTGGGAATTGAACCCTGGTCAACTGGTTGTTAGTCTGTGACCTAACCACTGTGCCACCACAGCCACAGTCTAAAAATTTCTCAAACAGGGTTACCACTTTGGCTTATCTGGTTAGTCAGCACAACCCTCCATTGCAGTTATCATAGGTGCATATCTGCTCTAAATAAAATTCATTTATTTGATGATAGAACAAAAAGCCACCTAGATATTTGGACCACAGATAATATGAGCGCAGACGAACAAAGTAGGCAAATTTCAACTGTTTTGTGCGATGGCGCACAGAGCTATGAGCATCTAGAATGGCACTTCATTTCATATTTGCCTAAAATAATTGCCTCTAGCTTAACATAACCAATTCATGCCCATATATTTTGAGCAAATTCTAAAAGAGGAGGTTCCGAAGTGTATATAATATACAAACTAATAAGGTTTTGAGTGTCATATGAACTGTGAGAGGCACACGAGAACGGTACAAAAATGTAAAAGGTCCCATTTTGAAGAGGCCCTTAAGGACAGTGCCTTCAATATGCCACAGAAGCGACATCATTTCTCAAAAGTTTATTTCCCCGACATTTATGTGCCAAAATTTCAGGATGGTAAGATTAAGGCGCAACGAGATATTTGAAGGCAAAAAACAGAATTTTTCAGTACCTCAAAATTATGCTGAAATTTTGGGAAGCCCTAACTTTTGCTAGGAACATTCTTGTCCCTTTTAGGCATGTGTCTACTGGTATTCAAAATTTGAAGGGAATATGAAGAGGGTTTGTATCACCACCCGCATGATTCTTACAGAAACTGACTCTTAAGTCATACACACTACAGTACTGTCTTGTGCCTAGAGTTTAGATTTGCTGCCCGAGCCCGAGTCCGGCCCGAACCCTACCCGAACTTGGGCCGGGCTCGGGCTGACATTTGCCGTCACTCTATCGGGCTCGGGCCGGGCTGGGCTCGTGATCAATGTTCCATAAATAGGCATACGCTATAGGCTATATATGTTTTTTATTTTATTTATTTAGCCTATGACGCTATATGGTGTGACACCCAGTAAAGTTGTATGTATTATGGTTAAGTAACTCAGCAAAAAGTGTTATCTAAGCCTAAGGTGATTAATAGAAAAAAAATATGTTTGGACAGCTCTGTGCAGCGTTGAGCAGCACCTGTCAGCTGCGCTCTGTCGGCTACATCAGACCTATAACATACTATAAAGCTTCTAATGTGATGGGGGAAAAAATAAATAAAATTAACCCAGTCCAGTGGAAAGCATAAGGAAACATCAAGTTTGTTTGTCGACAGTAAAATCGTGCTTCTTTCGCGTGGGAACCGGAAGTGAAAGTGGATACATCTGGAGAAATTACGGTGTTTCTGAATAGGCTACAATAAAGGTAGGCCTAAACGTTGCAGCGCACAAGGCATTATAACCTCCGTCTATTGCCAGAAAACTTCTGGTTATATTTTTTTTTTCGTGGATTTGCCAGCAAGACAGTCTAATTAATGAATGAGTAGCCTATCTAATCTCAGTGAATGAGAGGTGCGCAGAGCTGTGTGTCAGCACAACGTAGCCTATGACAGAAAGACGTGGACCTCAACACAGTCATGAAATCTTGTCAACAAGCAATATGCTGAACAAATGTCTGTAAATCAATCCGGAATTGTTGTTGAACACGCAGTTACAAAAGTAGGTCATTATTAGGGCTATTTAACATGTCGGGTTTAAATCGGTCTCGGGCTCATTGTCACACGTTATCTCTCGGGTCGGGCCGGGCTTGGGCAGAAAATGATCGGTCTTCGGTAGGGTCGGGCTCAATTTTTGGGCCCGATCTAAGCTCTACTTGTGCCTGACAATGTTACATTTGGGGTGACTTTTGAGACATGTTAAGATGTTGAAAAGACAGTGTAAAATTCTAAAAACCATGGGTTAGTTTTGAGATGCTGTAAATGAAATATGTGTGATGTTTCATCACTGTGAGAAACACCAAACTAATAATAATGTAAGGGATAACAGCATTTTACAGTGTAAACCAGGGTATCTATAAAAAAGGTCTCATTTATGAGCATAAATTTTGTATTTCAAACTAGTGCCAAAAATATTTTGTCACAAACTACATATTTTGTAACAAAACTGATTACAAATAGCAAAAAACGTATTTTGTAATTAAAAACATTTAATTGAAATAATAGCCTATACCCACCTCTGTCTGTGTGACATCCACTGTAGTAGGCCTAAAATATATCAGTTGATGTCTCTGAAAAGAAAAGAAAAAACATAGGCATACATAAGCCTACATTATGAATTGCAGCTCACAAAATTAGGTTAGCCTATAACTCCAAGTTGTTTGATGATATTTTACACATAATTTACTCATAACTGTAATTTTAAAAACATTATCAAAAATAACCATGTGAAGGTCACACCATGTAACGTTCTCTGAACTAAAATGAAAACATTAGCCTATTTAACCAAAGGCGAACATTAGTTAAAGTTCCCACACTGTAAAAAGTGATTCATTGGATCAATGTAAAAAAAAATAGGGCAACAATTCACAATAAAGATTTTACATTGACCTAATCTAAAAAACATAATTTAATGACGTTTTGAAGATTAGGTCAATGTAAAATCTTTATTGTGAATTGCTGCCCTATTTTTTACATTGATCCAATGAATCACTTTTTACAGTGCATAATGTTCTGTGTTAGCGGGGATTCCTTGAATGAGTCATGCTCTTCCTTCTTACACGATTTGTTCGCAAACTGAATATTGCCACTATTCCATTTTAAACCGGAATATTACCTGCATGTGTTCCTTGGCTTGCCATTTAATGACTATGAAACAGGAAATTCTACTAAAATGTTGCCTGGTAGCCTATGCCTTTAAATAGAAGTTTTCTAATTAGATGAAAAGTTACCTTTCTCTAGTCCCCCAAGAAATAAAAGCAAGTCAATGACACTGAAAGTGCCTTTCAATACTCACCAGAGATGTTGAGCTATGTCAAACAATTCACAACAATGCTCTCAACTGCTCTCTGAGCCTTTTATATCCTGAATTCCTGAAAGTCCTGCCTTTCTACGTCACTTGGTCAATTTAGCCTACATCCTGAGTAGCGACCAAATTGAGAGAGCTTCATCTTTGTAAACACACACACACAAATGCTGAGTCAAGGTAACAACCAAAACTAGGTCAAGCTATATCACAAATGTTGGGTTAATATATAAGTATATGGGTAAGTGGGTCATTCCACGCCTACTCACCTAGTGTCTCCCAGTTAATTTTCTTGAAAAAAAAAATCATATACATTCCCCAATATAAGTAGTAATTTTGCCAAATCTCAGAGCTGTAGGCTACACCAATTTTCACCAACGTGGCTAATTTGTCACAATTTTTCCTTCGGAATCCTTCAAATTGGCAATCTACTGTATATCTTTCATTCAAATTGGCATTCTACATGGCAATCTATCTTTCAATCTGGCAATCAATCTAGGCGGATGTTTACACACATTATTGCATAAATTATTGAACATAGGAATACAAATTTATAGACAAATAGTTTTTAAAGATAAAGTGAATAAATATAATATTATAAGCAATATACTAATATTATATGCAATATTTAACTATGAATGAATTCAATATTGCATAGGCCTACATTATTGAATCTATTAATGCAAATTTAATGCAAAGTTTGAAGGGATTTAATGACCATTATTGTCAATATAAATAAAAGATGCATTGATAGCAGACATCCCAAGTCTCCCTCTGTGAGTCTACCGGATTTTTTTAGTAGCTCACGGACATCCCCGAGTGATGTAAAATCTCCCGCGAGTCGAGGTAAAATTCCTTTCAAGTGGAGCAGCGCAAATGAGAGGCAGTGAGACAGAGGTCCAATGGCGATAGAGTTCCCGTGTAGTAGGCTATGAAGATACATAAACAGACAGCCTTGTCTCTGTCATCATCAAATCACTTTGTCAGTAAAGTAAAGCAACTTCCGCGTTCAGCAGTAATAGATACTGCTAATTCCAATTTATTTTGACATCGTAGCGGCAATAAGTCCTGAGATCACGTATTCTCAAAAATGGATTTATAGCGTTTTGGAACAAAACTCTTCATTTCTTTGGGCAATAAATGAGAACCATTCATGGTGCTTTTTATTCCACTTGACTTTTCCTTTTCGTTTGGTAGCCAATCTACCACGATCAGACTGGACATCCATACACTTTGATTTTTGGGATATAATAATAGTGCATTAAACTTTTGGGACTTGGTGTTTGTTTCTCCAGCTTTCTCCAGCATGGAGGCCATCCGGCGTTTGTCTAACCCTAGCCTACAACTTCTCCAAGTTTACTTATTGTTTCCAATATATTTTTTTTCGTTAAGATATTAACAAAATAGAACTAGACCACTGGTATTTTCTAATTTATGTGTTATGCACTGCATAAACCAGCGCACTTTAGCCAACTGCAGCAGCCTTTTATAGCAAGATGCCCACGATTTGCTTGGAGATCAGGGCTGGTTCTAGCTTTTTTGTTGCCCTGGGCCAGATATGGGTTTGAGAAGGGTCCAGCTGCAGTATTGACGGTTCCGCCTTAATGCCAGAACACCCATGGGCGTTCCAAGAATTTGCAGATTGGCCAATCGTGAAGAATTTCGCAAGGGACACTGGGAATGATGTCATTCTCAAATCCATTTCTGAAAGCTATGGCGCACACCGCTCTAACTCGTGGTCAGCAATGGTGACATCTTGCTAGGAAGATTATGTTGGTAAGTTGGCTATATTGTTTATTTCGACAACATGCACTGACATTGTAGCCTAGCTTTCGCAGACACTCGTGTATTCATTCATCTGCGCGGGAGTCAGGTTACTGACATTAAGGTTGTAATCTTAATTGCATTCGAATTCGACAGACAGATATAACGTTAACGTTAGCAGCTAACGTTAGGGTCGTGTTCTCTTCTCTCGTCCTACTGTATGTGGTGTACACTTAGCAGCTAACGCTACCTAAAAGAAAGTACCCCATAATATAAGTGCTAAACAAAACTGTTATTTGAAATACGATACGATTGAGAAGCAAGGTTAACGTGGTTAAGCACAACGGCGCCATGGACCTGTGCACAGATATTAAACCTGAACTGTGAAAGTATGCTAACGTTATGAATTGTTTGGCTGATGAGGTAAAATGTGTGCCTGCAAATCTTTGCATTTAGTCAAGTTGCTTACACTGCTACAGTCTTGATTGTTAACTGTGATTTGATGACATAATCAAAGCTATTGAGGGTGGAGATCTGTATACAGCCATCATGAAATACGATACGATTGAGAAGCAAGGTTAACGTGGTTAAGCACAACGGTGCCATGGACCTGTGCACAGATATTAAACCTGAACTGTGAAAGTATGCTAACGTTATGAATTGTTTGGCTGATGAGGTAAAATGTGTGCCTGCAAATCTTTGCATTTAGTCAAGTTGCTTACACTGCTACAGTCTTGATTGTTAACTGTGATTTGATGACATAATCAAAGCTATTGAGGGTGGAGATCTGTATACAGCCATCATTTAATGATAATCATTGTTAAGAAATTGCGTTCTTTTTTCTCAATTACAGGGTGCATCTTGCCAGTACCAAAGCAACAGCTGTGGGGTATATATGTTGATGGTGAGAGAGCCTACAATATTGTACAAAATGATTACTGATATTGCGTTTGCAGACCAACTAACAGGTCCTGATGTTTTTTGTTTGTTTGTTTGTTTTTTTCAGTATGCAATGTACGCCACACTGGAAAAGACGTGTGATTTTGGGGAGGTGAGTTTTCTGAATCTTAAAAGAATATGTAGTGGAATATGTTTTTTTAATATTCCAGCCATCCTATTTGGAGCCTACAGTTAACATTCACCATATACACTTAGCTATTGAAGGAAAGGACTACATCTCTGTACATTGCCAGTACTATAACCTTGTAAAAAGCTATGGAGATCTTTAAAAGGGAACTATACTACGCTACTATACTAACATTTTTAGTTCAATTTACCTTTATTTAGCAGCTTAAGAGTCATTGTGGTGATTGTACAGCAGTTTTTAGGTCGATTGATAACCGCTTCGCCTCGCTCTAGCTCCTCTCGGCGTAGAAATTGAATATGCAATATTCATATGCATAGTTCATCTTTTTACTGTACAGGTTGATATGTTGTCTATTTGGAGGTGGTGGTGCCAACAGCTGTTGCAGGGATCCCTACTGAAGTATTATATACTGTATTCATAATTTCCTCACTACTCATACATATTGGGTGTTCCCAATACCTTTCCCACTACCCCCCCCCCCCCCTTTCCTGTAGCCCTACAGGTCAACGTAGCGCATCTGTGGCACCTGTCAGCCAAACCCTGGAGGCCGCATGCATGGAGAGGTACAGTATTAGAGATTGTACTTTACCATTTGCCCACATAGCAATAAGTTATACAAAAGAAATTTTGAGTATTTTCCTCTCTGCTCATATTGGCTGCTCATGAAGCTGGTAGTTAAACCTCTCTCTCTCTCTCTCTCTCTCTGTACCCCAACAGAACAAGCTGGAACACCTTTCTTGCCCTCGCCATTAACACATGTTGGTCCCACCCTTGAAGCATTGAGCAGAGAAAGGTATTAATGAATGTACTTTGCCATTTGCCAACATCTATCTATTAATGCATGGAAGGCCTGTCTGTTACCCTGTTTGTCTATTCCATGCATAACCCACGGGCTACACAGGATGCTTTACATTAACATTAAGTCAATTTATATCATGAGCACATGAAAGAGTGGTCTATTTTGTTTTTAGGATGTTCACTGCACTGCAGTGGTGTAACCAGTTCCATTGATCACAGTGGAAGTTAATTGTTACGGCAGAAATGGTTTTCACTTCATGCATCCAGCGTAGCCTCCCTGTGTAACTCTTGAACCACTCATCTGACTTACCATCAATTTGCTACTATGTGTGAGAGCAGTGCGAAGTTGTTGGCTTTGGACCAAAAACAACAAATGTCATTATACACTGTATCCATAATTTTCTCACTACTCATACATATTGCATAATTTTCTCTCTGTTCATATTGGCTGCTCATGAAGATGGTTGCCTCCCTGTGTAACTCTTGAACCACTCATCTGACTGACCTTCAATTTGCTACAGGTTTTGCTAATGGCATGTGTGAGTGCAGTGCAAGTGGTTGGCTTTGGACCAAAAACAACTAATATCTAAATATTAAGCCATTGCCCAAAGCAGTAAATCATTCAAAGCAAACCTTGCATTTATTTTTTATTTGGTGTATTCTCTCTCTTTCCCTCTCCTCAGCCCCGCAGAACAAGTGGCAGCGATGGACAGGCCTGTCCTCCCCCCGGAGATCCTGCAGAGGATCATCAAGGAGACGCTCTGCTTGGACATGGGAATGCTGTTTTTTTTTTAATAGGATATCATCATAGAAGATGTCTGACTCCCTGCCTGGCACTAACACACACACACACACACACACACACACACACACACACACACACACACACACACACACACACACACACACACACAGTCCAGACAGTCTCCCAACTCACTGCACAGCATTTTAATGTATCTGACCACAAATTGTCCTGAAATCCTTGAAGTTAATGCAAATTAGTTAATAATACCATATCCTTAACAGAGCAAGGTGTAAGTTCTAATTTCTTATCTCTAAAACTGGGGGTAGGGATATCTCAGGCTTTTTTTGTTTTGAGTTCTGAGACATGCTTCTTTTTTGAGAGAGAGAGAGGATTGGGGGATATGTTTGCAATATAATATAATAGTATCTGAAGTTTAAGGATTTTATTTGTTCAGTTTGAAAAAGAAAGAAGAGAAACTAGGGAAAAGGAGAGAAACTTAACACTGCCAAGCTGATTCCTGACCTTGTGCCACAGCTTTAATCCAGTTTTATTCATTCTTTATTTCTTGTTTATTCATTCCTTTTTATTTATTTGCTATTCTGGTCTATAATGTGTTTTTGGTATTTATTTATTTGTTATGCCGGTCTGAAATGTGTTTTAATGTCCACAGATGTAAAATAGCTTTGTAGCTAACTGGTACATGGCCCCTGTCAAATAAACCAATAAACTAAACTTCACTTCACTGTTCATGTTTGTTTGAAATATGTTGTTTAAAATGGTCTCAATGGCGGAATAAAACTGTTTTTGTGTTATCGTTATCATACTATATAACGTAGAGGGACGTGCCGCGTGACTTATGAGCTCTGCGGATTCAGTCAGTAGGCTATCTGTAATGTAAAGGAAGGGGCCTCATTGAGTGTATTCACTGGTATTACGTAGGGATACACCGAAAAATGTTTGGTTGATGTAGGCCTACGTGTCCTGTTAACTCTTTTTCCGTTTGACATCAAACAATCTGCATGACTTAAATATTGCAAATACTCCTTTTACAATCGGAATAAGAATCATTTTCACGAACTTTACTCTGGACAAAATACAAACGAGTCGCCAAATGCTTTCACTTTCCTATCTATCGAGGCTAGCGATAGCACATGAGAACCCGGATGTTCAATAACAAAGCAGCACGTTGACAGTGACGAAGTAAGGGGCAGTACTGTGTGAGGGCGTTTTATCGAGGACTGGGCGTTTTAGATGAGACGCAGCTGGATGATGTTGCTTGGTTTTGCCTTTTATTCTAGAAATACAAGTGAAAAACTGAAGGAAAAAATAATGTAGGTTATTGTGATGCGCCCCTGATATTTGGTGCCTAGTTTGTCTATGCCTAGAACCAGCCCTGTTTATGATCATTGTTATCAGTAGAACAAAGTCAAATCTGTTTGTAACCTAAAGGAACTAAAAAAAGGGACAGCCCTCCAATTAAAAATTAACCAGTAATAAACCTATATATGTCAAGAGCTTGTGTCAATGAGTAACAGAAAATGCACAGGAGATAAAAACTTACGGTCAATGCAAACAAAGGCAAGATAGCAAGCAGAAACCAAGTCAGACAAACATGATAATAAAATAATGTAGGCCTAGAACAAGGGTTCACAAAGTTTTCATCAGTGAGGGTGTGGTCAAAATTCAGCATCCAGGTATTCGGGCAAGGTAGGTGTTGAAGTCCAAAAAGATCTTTATTAACGACGCCGGAGGCATTGCACAAACAGATGTACGGTCATGTACAAAAACCTGAAGTCTTTCGGGTGCATTCATGATCTTATACATGTTCGGACTCAGTCATTACATGGTCACATCACATTCACATGACCCATTATCTTTCAAGCATGGAAACAATACATGGACTCTTTCGTAGGTTCATCATGTGATTTACACACTATAGAAATGTCTATTAGTTGCCCCTCAAGGTGACTATTAGTTACCCAGTGCATCCTGCAGAGGCAGAGGAATATTACTAGTTGGGGCACCCATATTCGTACCAATACACACATAACAATGACAGTCTCATGTTTCCTATTAGCAGAGAAGAGCACATTCCAATACTATACTATCTTATAAGAGCAGAGAGGGAAGTCAGAGACTAACAGACTAACTCTGCTATAAGTTTTGGTAGAATAAACTTTATAATAAAAACCCATTAGCTTAGGAACACCCACGCAAATTTAAACCATTAATATGTTAGATAAATTAGATGTTCACATCTAATTATAACAATTATAAATATCAGTATATATTAATTAGATATAATAGATTACTATATGTTTATTGTTAATTCTTATTATTTTCCTGACAAGGACCAATAGGGACATGCGTTTGTCTGATCCTTGACCACATTTTCAAAACTCTAAGTACAATTAACACATCATGTTTTGTAGCTCCCCCAATGACACGCAGACTCGTAGTTTTCGGTTTGTAGAGCAAAGTCGTATCTGAGTGTAACCTAAAGGGAAAAGAAAATAGGACACAAAAACAGGCCTCCAATTTAATATTAACCAGTAAACTTGACCTCACCTCATAAGTTTAAGTTTTGGTTTCATTCTACTGTGAGGCGATACAGATTCCTCCTGTAAACAATTAACTTGGACCAGGGGTCATCAACCCTTTGATCGCGATTGACTAGTTGTTCCTTATGCTTTCCTGGTAGATCCCGAAGATCCCCACCCTGGGATGCTTGTCTTATTTAACACACTGGGAACTGTGAGTGAATTCCAGTCAGTTTGGCAGATTTATTGAATGTACTGGCAAGTGGAAGGGAAGTTGGGGTCGCTGCAAGAGATCTAGAAAGTCAGCACATGTTTAAAAGTACAAAATTATGATTTCTATTCAGTATTCTTTTTCTTTGGTAAAAAAAAAAGTTTAAAAAAATCACCGCTCATCTGTTGAGGTGTTGGATCAACAAGTAACTCAATAAAAGTAAAGAAAAATCCGCACACTCAAGTCTTTGCGAACAAGTTTTTTTTTTTTAACTATGTGCAAGCTTTCCGTCAGACACAT
Organism: Sardinella longiceps; assembly: GCA_027497455.2. Taxonomy (NCBI): domain Eukaryota; kingdom Metazoa; phylum Chordata; class Actinopteri; order Clupeiformes; family Clupeidae; genus Sardinella; species Sardinella longiceps. Next base: position 37,870 of record JAODXP020006729.1, on the reverse strand, counting down.
GGAGGGGCAAGTTCACAGGAAATGTACACAGGAATTCACACACACACACACACACACACACACACACACACACACACACACACACACACACACACACACAGACACACATGTACAGCAAACAATTACTTCGCAGAAATATAGCAATTGTTCTGAGTTACACACCAAAACATCCAGTGAAAACACATAACCACTAGGTGACTAGCTACCCTCCAAGTAGGCCACCTTCCACCTGTCAATTTACTACCACCACTACCACTACTACTGACAGGGCAGAAAAGGTGTGCCATGCAAGCAGGAAGAACCAAGAATGAAGAAACGAAACAAGACAAAAAAAGAGAGAGAGAGATGAGGGGCAAAGACAAAAAGTGTCAAGAGTGACAAAGTAAAATGAGAGCAGAGAGAAGAGAAAAGACTCAGAGAATAAAGAGTCTTGAACAAATAGAGATTTGATCTTACAGTGTGTTTTCAACAGCTTATGTTATGACATAAGAGCACAAAAAATGGGATACAAAAAGCAGGCCTCTAATTATGTAGATAGGATTTATGACCTATTGAGAAACATTATCAATAATCATAAATAAATCTACCTTAAATTACAAACACAAAAGCACTTCATACCCATTAGTGAACTTATGCACTTTGGCCACTACTGTTACTGTAACTAAAACAGTTTCTATTGTATGCCTGCTATCAGTGGAGAAAAGTCATATCTGAGTGTCATAACCTTCGAGCAAAGAAAATGGGACACAATAACAGGCCTCCAATTTAATATTAACCAGCAATAAACTAATTTAATAAGTTTAAGAAAGTTTTGGTTTTGCGAGGCGATACAAATTCCTCCTGTAAACAACTGACTTAGTATTAATAATAAGAAATGATCATATGAGTGAACAATTGATAAGCAATTAGTAACAAATATTATCAGAGAATGACTACTTTAGGGTAAACAAAATTAGTTGGTAACATTGGTTTAATGATGAATTCATCATTAGTTTCATCATCATACTATAGCCTAATGAATTCAGCCATGCTATCTGAGGTTTTTTATTCCATCTGCCATTAGACTGTACGACACTGCTGTAAGGAAATACTGCATTGTGATATATTAAGCTTTTGTTAGCCTTGATGCACTGAATGTGACTGTAGGCGATATCTCAGGTTCAGCTGTGCACAGAGTATCATATTTTAGATTGTGCATCATTGCTGTATTGGATATGTTATAGGCCACTACTAAATCCTCTACTAAATCCAAATATGTAGATGATTAACTTAGGCCTATATGTAGATGATTAACTAGGCCGATTGTCTAATTTTAAAATAATTTATTTTGGGTTGTTGTTTGTATCTTCATAGGGAATCAAATAAAGTCTTATCTTATCTTTCAGATATTGGATGTTAATTATAGCTTATATGCACAAAATTATAAAGTAAATGTTATTTTCTTGTTTAGAGATGAGAAAAATAAGTGACAATTTTAAATTATGACTTTACTAATTAATAACTCAGCATTAATACCCTACGTAATGATCACTTACTGATGATAACACTAATTATTAATGACAAACTAACCATTTGTTAATGCTTAACTGATGCTAAATAATTATAAAGTGCTACCGTGCAATTTGTTCAATTTGCACAAGTTCATGCTAATTCTGGTTGCCATCTTGGATTTTAAATGTGGGATACTATCTATGTGGTAATTTCGAAGAACTATGTATGGGATATAAATTATAATCACCACATCAGACATCACCAATACATTAGGGATAGCGGCCGCTGAGGTGACCTGATATGATTTTTTCTGGGCAGATTATTATATATATTACGGTAACCATAGGCTTTCTTTACACAAATGAATTGATTTCATCTTCGAGACTTTCTTACACAAATGTGGTAACAGACAAGGGAAATTCCAAGCCTCTCAAGTTTGGTGTTCAAAGAAAAGATGTTTATTTTCTCACCTGCGTTTTAGAGTCCTTTCAGTTAATCCTGTGATTCTGCTGGTTGACTACTTGAATGTTCACTTCAGTTGCCTTTTCAAGTTCAAATGTTCTCAGTATTCTTGAACATTTTCTTTCAATTCCAGAACTTTTGGTGTCTTAGTGAAGTGGCATTATCTGTTGCTTGTATCTTATGTTGCATGAAAGATCTTTGTGCTTTTTGCAGTGCCTGTTGTTTGGGCAGAGACCTAATTTATTTTTATTTACCAGCCACAATAGTGATTTTTTTACAGACTGCTGATTGTCCTGCCACCTAGTCTTTGTGTTGGAGACACAAGGGGTTTCACTGAGTTTCTGTAGGCTAGTCTGATTTCCATGATTTCCCTTGCCTTTGGACCTATGCACTATCATGGTTACTGCCATAACCTTAAATGTATCAGATCAGAAACCAGATCTTATCCTCTCTCCAACAGTACTTTAGGGGTGTTGAATTCTGCACGTTTTTTTTTTTTAACGACATTTAAGAAAAATATCTTTATTCAGCATACAAAACGGACGCATACTCGCTGAAAATATGCGCCCCTTCTCATGTCCTTGGTTCTAAAATCTGGCCCTTATGATTTTCTAATTGAAAAGCCCTGCTGTAGGGTAATAATGGACGAGCTGCAGAGGGCTGTCCACTTCTGCCCAATCATCCGATTGCAAATGAAACGTATAGAAGGTAAACAAGTGCAAGAATGACTCCATTTAAAAGAAGTTAACCTGTTCGTTGTTTTTGTACCACCCTTGGGTATGTGTCAAGTTTCATGCTTTTATCACAAAATTCACCATTGTTATGAAAATTCAGCTTAGGCGCCCCACCATAAGGAAACATCGGGAAAGCACTGTCGGGTCCACATTCTAACTCAGATGTATTTTGTCAGTCAAGTCATATGGACTGGAGTCCATTTGTAAACAAACATTATGTTATGTTACAAAGCTACGATACAGGCCCCTTTTCAGTCAGTGGTCTACATGTAGCATACCTCAAGAACACAGCTGCTCACAGTGTTTTCTGATGATTTGGTTTCCTGAAATATTACAATTCTTGTTCTGAAACCAAAACCAAAAGAGAACAGTCCCAGCCAAAAAACATTCCCTGCTCTCTTGTGCGTGTCTGAAAATCAACCATTGCCAATTACTGCCACCGCCTGGAGTGAAGTTTCATTGCAACAATTTAGAATTTCACCTTTTCACTCTTCTGAATTTTTTTTTTCCATGTAACAGTCCTTCTCCTATTTATTTATTTTTTTTTAAAAAAGGTTGGATCAGTCCTTAACTGAAAGCCTGCAGTATTCTTGCGCTGCATTAACAACACCTTCTTCTGTTGACTGATTGGCTAGGAGGAAATGCCTCCTGGGAAGTCCATCAGGACGGACCCAAGACGGAGCACTGGTAATCAAGTGGAATTGGAGAGGCCAGATATGGCCACCCTGAACTGACTCAGGACTGGTCTGAGTACTTTGCTTGGCCCACTTCTATTAGTGCAGGGGGAACAGCCTGTGGAAGGGAGCAGATCATGCAGTATAGCTATTGAAGCTTGCCCTCACCAAATACTAGATGGAGGACTGGAGGCTCTTCACACAACAGTTCTACCTGGCACAAACAAACAAACAGGTTCTCTACTTCAACAGAAACTACAAAGAACTCAAATCCTGTTGTACAGTATATTTCAATTTGAATGAAATGAAATTTGTCTTGACAACAGCACAAAATACAACAAAATCTACAAAGAACTCAAATTCTGTTATATATTTTATTTGAACCAGTGTGTGTGTGTGTGTGTGTGGTGTCCTTAACCCAAGTCTTTTAATAATACTTAATATTATGTCAGGCTTTTATCAGTTTGTGACGTCTCTGGATATGCAGCCGTAAATTACGCCTGTTTAAAGTCAAACCACAGTGTTCACACAGCACTGATGCCCTCATCTTATGTGTATGGGGTGGAGGAGGGGGAGGTGGAACCGAAGCTGTTGAGTCTTGGAAAGAACCACTTGAGGCTCCACATTGTGAAACAGAGACTGACTGAGTTCTTGAAGGTTCTGAACCGGACGCAGGTGGAGAACCTGAAGACTCTGAGATACAGACAGGTGGAGAACCTGAAGATTCTGAGACAGAGACAAGTAGAGAACCTAAAAGTTCTGTGGTAGAAACAGCTATAGAACCTAAACTTGAAATGAAGGCAGGTGGAGAACCTGAACGTTTTGAAATGGTGGCAGGTGCAGAACTTGCAGGCTCTGAGACAGAGAGAGGTAGAGAACCTGAATGCAGTGAGCTGGACTCAGGTGCAGAACTTGAAGACTCTGAGACAGAGACAGTTGTAGAATCTGAAGGCAGTGAGCTGGACGGAGGTGGAGAGACTGGTGACTGTAAGATGGAGGCTGGAGGTGTGGAGGATGGAGACAGGTGTTCCTGTAGATGAACCACAAACTGGTCCTTGCGTATGATGGTGGCGCTGCAGTGAACACAGTGGAAATGTGCACAACGTCTGCATGTCCGGTTACATTTACAGATAGAAATCCCTGAGGGAAAAAAGGAAGAAAGAAAGAAAAATCACCAGGAAGTTAGTCACATAAATTACATTTATATTGGCATTGATGAGAAGATGCTAATATGAAGGCATTTCCATAGAAAGATATGTGTTACGATGTGTTGCCTGTGACTTGCATTTAGGTAGACAGTACACGTTCACAAACACACCTCATCCACAAGGGGGCACCAGCTTGCTTTTCTGTCAAGATAGCTACAGACTAGCTTTATAAGTCCATGAAGAAATATTGATGGGGGAATGGTTTGGCATGGGACTGGACACCCTATGGACTTACCAGTGTCTTGAGATCTATGCTGGACCTTTGATGGAGGCCCCTCTCCTATTTGGATTTTGTTTTGCGTTTGGTTTGCGTTGTTTTGTTTTTGTCTTTTGTTTTATTTTTGTTTGTGGGAATTTATCCCCAAACCAATGAACTATCTGGGAACGAGAGAAATGCGTGGGCTTGCCGTCCTATGGGACTATGCTTGGGCTGGTCCATATCTTCAAGGTAAGCTGGTGTCCCTTTGACATTCATCCACTCTTAGCTCATACACACTGACACTCACATCCTCACACACACTTAGATTAGGAATTCTTAGACCAGGCAACATTATCCCTAGACTAGTCTGTGAGCCGGTTGCCAGTCTTGGAAGGAGTTCCTAATATATGTTATTCCCATAAATTAAATTATTTTAAAATAAATTTCCCATAAATTAAAGCTGCATAGAAACAGACTTATTGTTTAATCACTTATGTCCATATGTAAGGGATAATTTATACCATAAATGTGATACATAGTATTAATCCTTACCGTTGTGCTGCACTGCAAGCTGCATGTGGTTGTCCAAATGAAGTCTTATCTTGTTCAAGTACTCTGTTGTGTACGTACAGCAAGGGCATTTATAGATTTCACCCTCGAGGTAGGATTCCACATCAGGGGGACCCTCAAAATGTGTTGTATGCTGAGGAAACAAATATAGGGTTAGAGGTTTTTTTTCTCCCTCAATCCCCATGGAAATATAAACAGATCCGATAGGAAACAATTCCAGTGCATTTGCATTAATATATGAAAGTTTCCCTTTTGAGTATACACTATTAACGTTCTAATCTAGAACCCATAAGAACCAAGAACACTTTGTGTACACACCGAGGCAGGGGCAGAAGCTGGAGGAGCGGAACTCGAAGTCCTTGAAATGGACAGACAAGCAGAGGCCGGTGACGGTGAGATGGACTTAGGTGCAGAAGCTGGAGACAGGTGCTCATGTAGATGAACGACAAGCTGGTCTTTGCGTATGATGGTGCTGCTGCAGTACACGCAGTGAAAATGTGCAGAAGTCCTGCAAGTCCAATTACATTTACAGATGAAAAAACCTGAAAAAAATGAAACACCATTACCATCAACATTAAATCTGATTATCATGGACATACCAACCATACAGTAAACCATGCAATTCATTATCCATCCAAACAAACCCAATCATTGATTTACCACTTAGATACTACATATTACATACTACTATATTAGTAGTCTATCGTTAAGTGTTTAGAGAGCTAACACCTACCAAAGTCACATTCCTTGCATATGTTAATACACTTGACCAAGAAATCTGGCTCTGGTATAAGGAATAATTTCCACAATGAATGGCATACACATTCAGTATTGTCAATCCACATAAACCCCTACCTTTGTGCTTCACTGCCTGCTTCATGTGTTTTTTAATGTGAAGTCCCATGCTGTACAAAAACACTGTTGTGTACGTACAGCAAGGGCATTTATAGGTTTCACCCTCCAAATACGGCCCTAGGTCTGGGGGACCCTCAAAATGTGTTGGGTGCTGAGGAAACAGAAATAAGGCTTAGAGGGTTTTTGTTTTTTTACCCCAATCCTCTTTTCCTGCATAATCTTTGGACTACTCTCCAAAACTTTTTTGGCAAAATGTTTTAGTAAATTTACAAACAATCTCCATCACTGCAGTTTAAATGCTACCATCAAGTAAAATAAATAAATCCACATGGAGGTGGGTTTTTTTCTTGTGTGTTAAGTACACACAATTAATTTTCTAGAACCCTTTGGTCTAAAACCCCCCCTGAGTACACACTATTAACATTCTAGTCTAGAACCCATAATAACCAAGAACCTGTCTAGTCTAGAACCCATAATAACCAAGAACCTTTTCTGGTTAAATAAAGGATAAATAAATAAATAACCAAGAACCCTTTGAGTACACACCATTAACATTCTAATCTAGAACCCATGAGAACCAAGAGCCCTTTGAGTACACACTATTAATGTTCTAATCTAGAACCCATGAGAACCAAGTACCCTTTGAGTACACACCATTAACATTCTAATCTAGAACCCATGAGAACCAAGAGCCCTTTGAGTACACACTATTAATGTTCTAATCTAGAACCCATGAGAACCAAGTACACACCGATAACTTTCTAATCTTGCTCAAGGGTGGTGGAGACAGTGGCTCTCGGAAGGAATCATCTGAACCCGCACACTGTGATGATGAAGATGGAGGTGCAGAACCTGCAGGATCTGAGACGGAACCAGGCGCCTGACCTGAGGGATCTGAGACAGAGACAGGTGGAGAAACTGAACTCTTTGAGATAGAGTCAGGAGCAGAACCCAAAGGCTCTGCAATGGAGGTAGGTGGAGAACCTTGAGTCTTAAAGGCGGATGCAGGTAGAGAACAGGAAGTCTTTGAGGTAGAAGCTGCACACTGTGAGATGGAGGAAGGCGCAGAATCTTGAGACTTTGTCATGGAGGCAAGTGGAGAACCTGGACGCTTTAAGATGGAGACAAGAGCAGAACTTGAAGGTTCTGCAGTGGAGGCAGTTGGAGAACCTTGAGTCCTTGACTTGAAGGCAGGAACCAAATCTGGAGGCCTTGAGATTGAAGCAGGTAGAGAACATTGGGTCTTTGTGATGGAAGCTGGTACAGAACCTTGGGTATTTGAGATGGAAGCTGGTATGGAACCTTGAGTCTTTAAGATGGAAGCTGGTACAGAACCTTGAGTCATTGTGATAGAAGCTGGCAGAGAACCTTGAGTCTTTGAGATAGAGGCAGGTACGGAGGCTGGTGACAGTAAGATGAACACAGGTGCAGTGGGTGGAGGCTTTAAGATGGAGGCTGGACGTGGAGAACTTGAAGGCTTTGAGGTAGAAGCTACAGATAGTGGGAGGGAGGCAGGTGCTGAGCTTAGAAACTTTGAGGTGGAGACAGGTGCTGAATCTTGAGGCTTTACGATGGCGGGAGATGGAGAATCTTGAAGTTTTGAGGTGGCAGAAGGAGCAGAACTTGGAGGCCTTGAAATGGACAGACAAGCAGAGGCTGGTGACAGTGAGATGGACTTAGGTGCAGAAGCTGGAGACAGGTGCTCGTGTAGATGAACCACAAGCTGGTCCTTGCGAATGATGGTGCTGCTGCAGTACATGCAGTGAAAATGTGCAGATTTCCTGCAAGTCCGATTACATTTACAGATGAAATAACCTGGAAAAAGTAAACATCACCATTAAATCTGATTATCATGGACATATCAACCATATATTCTAAACCATGCAATGAATGCCATGCACATATCCATCCAAACAAAACCAATCATTGATTTACCACTTAGATCTACATGCTACTATATTTCTATTGTTAAGAGTCAGTTTCTGTAAGACTCATGCAGATTTCCATAGGGGCTGATACAAACCCTCTTCAGATCTCAATGAAAAAATTCTCATAGATACATATATGGGATAGATATTTAAAAATAACAATTTAAACATTTTTGACCTTTCATAAAAAAAACTACAGACTTTTGAAATGACTCATGGCAAAGGTGGAAATTAGATGCTTTTCAAAATGCACAACTTTGCCTGTCCATATTTCAGTGGGCTTTCAAGACAGCACTCTGATATTTGGCAAAATGAAAGCATGGGTCCAACACATTTGAGACATAGTTTTATGATGGTCTCTAGCTCAACTGACGGCCAATAGGTGGCCATTGAAAACTCAACTTTTTAGTTTTGGAGCCTTGTTTTGGGGCCTCTCACTGCTTGTGCAAATACGTAACCTTGCTCAATCATACAGATATGAGCACATTGGGAGGTCCTGTTTTGAAATATAATTGGTTGAAGATAGCAAAACTTTCAAGTACTGATGGAGAGGATGTTTCATTTGACAAATATGAAATTGACATTGAAATTAGAGGACCATATCTTTGTGCGCCAGCAGTAAAAAAGGTTGAAACAATTTTTATTATGTTGGCATATATCTAATCTATTTGTATTATAAATATCTCGGAGGCATTTTGCTTTATTAACCATTAAATGCCATTTATTAACTGCACGAATCACATACATCAATAGGTCCTCTAGAAATGCGTGAAATTGAAAACAGCACCATCATGTGGACAAAGCTGAAAACAAAAACAAAATAAAACAAAAAAACCTCAGTATTGAAGCCATGTTGGAGGCACCTGAATTTCAAGCTTAGCACCTGGACTGTTTACATACAAAGGCATGCTTGAGTCTCCAACAGTTTTGGTGGTATTATAGTTTGAAGTTTCCAAATATTCTCACAGGCATTGCTTTGGAATAGGTGGGGTGCATTCGAAGGCATAGTTTTCATAGAAATATTCGAGATATTGAGGTATAATTTTGCACACCTTCCCTTGAGATGTGTGTGGCCACATAATCAAAAGCTCAGATTTAGGAAAGACATTCATGTATTTTGGGCCAAATTGCTATGACAAATCATTTTTTGAGTCAGAATAGGCGCCAAAAAAGTCACTCACAAAATGGACCAAATTGAATGACATAGGCTCTGCATAGTCTTTTGATCATGTGTATTTGTTTTTATTGTGATCTAGTAAAGCACACAGTTCTTTGTAAAATCCATTGTCTAACCCTAAAGAACTGCCAGCATCTAATGTCTAGGAAAGAGAAATTAGATGACTTGCTAATAAACACTGAAGCTAAATAATGGGGGTAACAACAGAATTATCTGCCATGTAGTGAAATCAGAAGAATCTTGAAAATTTCCACATGTTGGTAAGAATAGATATGTGTCAAAACAATATTGAATTTTACATGTCAAGTGAACATGTTCAACAATGAGATTGCTGCTGTTTTCCATTGCACCAGAACAGCGACAGCTAAACCATTAATCTTAGTTGATGTCTGAACACTATGTCTCACTCTGCGCAACTCAATAAGGGTTTCCTTGATGCCTCCGGTGGTTATGGGTAATTGACGTTTTGAGTCACCATCACAGAGAAGTGTAGTCCTACACACATGGTCAGACTCACCCTTCACCCTAGGGTAAATCTGCAAATTGGTTGTCAGCACTAAAGTTTTGAACTAATGTACTTGACTTTGCCCGTATCCTACATTCTGAGTCTTCTTGAACTTGTCAAAAACACACATTCTTGAGGGCACCATTCCTCAGAAGTGATCTGAGCCTAATGTATTGTTCAAAAAAACTTAGATCTTAGCGTACAGTCTTTATATCTGAAGAGGGATGTGTTATTCTCATGTTCTAAGTCTTGAAGTAGGTTCTGATAGCAGTGGCTAAGCTGAATAGCTAGATTGTCTGAGGGGTGTATTCAACCTTTTTGTTGTTTCAAACAAAGTAATACATTTACAGACATTTGATTTGATATTGGTCATTTACCTTTAGTCTACTACCCCAAAGGAGACCATTCCCAAGAATAATAGGTTTAGCAAACAGTTATAAAGATTCACAATTGATTTTATATATATATAAAAAAAAACGTCTTTTCATATTTCAAATCAAAATTTTGCCATCGGATTTAAAAAATAAATCTTCAAACAAGAAAAGTATACACAGAATCTATTGAGTGTTGATAGCACAACGTGCAAAGAAACTGCCTAGCACTCTTGTAAGCTAATAAGATGGTGGTTCTATACTTGACTGTCCTCTTACTCCCCTGACAAAGACACTTAGTTTTGATACTTTTGTATTGTTTGCAATATATTTGAGTGATAGCCTTCTTTAACTAATCAAGTAATGTCGCCTAATAATTTTCTTACCAAAAGCAAGACATAAATGATGTGATACCTGGGAATTGAACCCTGGTCAACTGGTTGTTAGTCTGTGACCTAACCTCTGTGCCACCACATCCAAAGTCTAAAGATTTCTCAAACAGGGTTACCACTTTGGCTTATCTGGTTAGTCAGCACAACCCTCCATTGCAGTTATCATAGGTGCATATCTGCTCTAAATAAAATTCATTTACTTGATGATAGAACAAAAAGCCACCTAGATATTTGGACCACAGATAATATGAGTGCAGACGAACAAAGTAGGCAAATTTCAACTGTTTTGTGTGATGGCGCACAGAGTTATGAGCATCTAGAATGGCACTTCATTTCATATTTGCCTAAAATAATTGCCTAGCTTAACATCACCAATTCATACCCATATATTCTATTCAAATTCTAAAAGAGGAGGTTCCAAAGTGTATATATATAACACACTAATAAGGTTTTCAGTGTCATATGAACTGTGAGAGGCACACGAAAATGGTACAAAAATGTAAAAGGTTTGATTTTGAAGAGGCCCTTAGGGACAGTGCCTTCAATTTGCCACAGAAGTGACATCATTACTCAAAAGTTTATTTCCCCAACAATTATATGCCACAATTTCAGGATGGTAAGATTAAGGCGCAGCGAGATATTTGAAGGCAAGAAAACAGAATTTTCAGTATCTCAAAATTATGCTGAAATTTTGGGAAGCCCTAACTTTTGCTAGGAACATTCTCAATGTTTAAAAAACAGTTTTGTCCTTCTTAGGCATGTGTCTACTGGTATTCAAAATTTGAAAGGAAAATGAAGAGGGTTTGTATCACCACCCGCATGATTCTTACAGAAACTGACTCTTAAAGGTATTATCTGGAGTGAATCATCATGTAGCCCTGCTGCTTTATGAAGATAAGCTCTATCGATAGCCACCTCAGTGATGGAATTTCATGCAAGTGAAATATGATTCTGGTATAAGGGATAATTTCCACTATAAATGCCATACACATTCAGTATTGTCAATCCATATAAAGCCCTACCTTTGTGCTTCACTGCCCGCTTCATGTGTTTTTTAATGTGAAATCCCATGCTGTACAACAACACTGTTGTGTACGTACAGCAAGGACATTTATAGGTTCCATTCTCAAGGTAGCATCGAAGGTCTGAGGAAGCCTCTATGTGTGAAGATCGCTGAGGAGATAAGGAAACATTTCATTTTTTGTTTTGTTTTGTTTTCCTGCTTTTTCCTACATAGTCTTTGGGCCTGGGTATACAGTATGGAGTTCATTTACATTTACTTTACATTTACATTTACATTTACTTTACCCAAAAAGATTAACATTAAATTTAACATAAACAAACTTCAGCTTGTTCGGGGTTAGTCTCTCCTGCAGCAACTTAGGGTTGTGTGCCTGACTCAAAGGTGACACAGTGGCAATCAAGATTCAAACCCACAATTTCCAGGCTACAAGCATTCAAGTCTTGCTTCTTAACCACTACGCTACCACAAAACCCCCTTTTACAATTATTTTGTTGCGGCTGTGTACTTCAGCTAGTCAAAACAATTTTACAGGAGCAGCTTTTGATTAGGTATGTCAGACATAACAAAGAAACCTTGCCTGGGCTGCAAGGCCAGCATTGGAGTTGCCTGTAACGTTAAGACCTGCCCATATGTGTGTGTGTGTGTGTGTGTGGGGGGGGGTTACCAATTCCAGTTATACTCAACCCCAGTTGGGGGAAGTACAGTAATGTGTTACAGCTGCATAGTGTGCAATCACTGCGTGCTTACCAACTTCTTTAAAGGTGCACATTGTGTAGAAGCCACTGGTGATGGCGGTGATGGTGGTGAATCCAAAAAGTGTTGAGTTGTTTCTGTGCCAAAACTGAGAGGAGCCTCTGTTCCCGGTGTGTCTAAAGATCAAGAAGAAACAATTAACTGTAACTTTAAAAATAAAAATACAGGATTATTATTATTGCAGTTGTAGTTATCAATAATAATACAGTATTAAGATGGTGCTGATTATGATAATAATAATATAATAAAAATAGCTATTGTTATGCTGCATGAGGTAGTCAAAAATCTTGGCTGTCAATAATTACATTGACATACGCATCTTTGTAGACACCTTACAGTATATATACGCACACTTTGAGGTCCCCTTATAGCCATGTTATATCTATACAATGTACACACTGTGAGATCTCTTTGTAGCTATGGACTTGTTTCACACCTGAACATTACGACATTCCATGGTAGTAAACTGAACATTCTATCATTGAAATGCATTGGATTTATGCCCCTTTCTGGCTTGAAAAAAGGGTAATAACATTTAAAACATGTCTAAATTCACTTTCTTTCAAATAATACACATTTGAACCACACAAATTGGGAGGTCCCAAATAGATTGAAGCTTCATGCACATAAATGTAAAACCACTTTTCTATTCGGGACCTCCAAATTTGTGTGCTTCAAATATGTATTATTTGAAAGAAAGTGAATTTAGAATTTTTTTTCAAGTCAGAAAGAGGCATAAATCCAATGCATTTCAATGGTAAAATGTTCAGTTTACTACCATGGAATGCTTTTAGAACCTTGGAATGTTCAGGTGTGAAACAAGTCTACCTTTGCTTCTTGTGTGCATCATCCTCAATGACCCCCAAAGCCACGTAGTTCCATCCTCCCCCTCCTGCGCTGCTTTTAGTAGCTCACACTGTGTTCCCTGTGAGCGCATCACTACGGGCCTTGCGACCGTCTCCAACGAACAGGCCTGTGTCCCCACTGAAGTCGTCTGAGGCGAGGCGGTTTGGCAGCCAACATGATGGAATGGTTGGACTAGCAATTTTGTCTAATGAAGTAAACAAAAAGTCATTTTGGTTACATTTGTTTACGTCATGTTTATTTAATGCATTTAGTGTACAAAATGAACAACAATAACACTCTTAAAGGAGAGAACAGCTGCTGCTCAGGGTGACAAACACAACCACGTTGTCTGACTTGGGACAAATACTGGTTGAAGAATGGGAATAGGATGCCAACGTGTGTGTGTGTGTGTGTGTGTGTGTGTGTGTGTGTGTGTGTGTGTGTGTGACCAGGCTGCTGGTGACCAGAGAAGCGAAGGTGCCAGGATCTAGTTTATTTTAATTATATTTGACTTTTATTTTACCAGGTGAGTCCCATGAGAGTCAGCCTCTTTTACAAGGGAGCTCAGCCCTGACATAAAGACAAGTTACTCAAAATATATGACAACCAATTAACTTCATCCACGGAGCTGCACAAAATAAGCAATACTAGCAGCATGCTGGTTAGTGACAGTGGAGAGAACACACAAAGAAGTCTCAGCAAAGTGGTACGACTTGAAAAGAAACTCTAACCACTGTGCGCAGCGGTTCTGACTTCGGCAACGCGTAACTTTACAAGGTACATGGACCATCACTTTTTAAAAAAAACAAAAAAAAACAACACCTTTATGTCTGTAGTCTTACCATATCAAGAAGGTCTGCTGCTGCTGAACACCTTTTACTGCAAGAAATTTCTCTGAAGAAGGATCATTTGCAAAGTTGAATGTACATTCCCTCGTGGGTGGCTGGCTGTCAAAACAAACATAGCGCACTACCGCCACCTTCTGGACTGGAGTTTCACCGCAATGATTATGAAATTCACTCTTCTTTCGATTGGCTACATTTGCATTTCCCAACCATTTTATGTGTATAATCAGTAGTATTTGTCACGCCAGTGACATTAGGCGAAAATGAAACTAAACATTGACGGACCATTCAGACGGGGCGGCAGGCCGACGGCAACGCTCGGCGTTAACGCTCACATCAGCCAGTCACAAGCGTGACCGTGGAGATCCACTGGTCACGTCAAGTATAACCGGCGTCGCGATCTCAGTTCATTTTCAATGGAGCACGTCAAATCGTCCCGCAAAGCATTGTGGGAAGGCAGCGCGTTCATCCGTCACGTCAAAAGTTGGGCTCGGCTGAACATTATGCAAATTAAGGCGTCAAACGCAGCCTTATTAGCCAATGCCAGTACAGCGTCGTGTTTGAGCCGTTGGAATCAACCAAACAGGAGCAGGAAAGAGCAGCCAACTGAAATTTGAAATGACACGCCTCCTGTAAACAACGCGAGTCCCCTGCGAGTCCCCTGCGTCGTGACCAGTGGATCTCCACGGTGAATCTTTTGACGCTGTGTTTTGATAGGACAACGCTGGCTACAGAGCGTTGAAACTTTTGCCGGATGACGTGCCAGCGGCAGCCAGCGTTGTCCTATCAAAACACAGCGTCAAAAGATTCACGCTTGTGACTGGCTGATGTGAGCGTTAACGCCGAGCGTTGCCGTCGTCCTGCCGCCCCGTCTGAATGGTCCGTGACGCGAAAAGTTTTGGAGACTGCATAGCATACCCCAACCCAGGAGGTGGTAGTACTGCGCTGTAGTTGCACGGTGCTTTGTTATTGTTGGTTAGTCTGCCACGATGAAATTTTCAGTTCACTTCCCTGATAGTTGTGGCGATGACAGCGACGAGATGAAATAAAGAAAGACAGGTACTACCTAATTCTAAAACAACTACAACAAATGAATGTGCTCACTGTATGAAAACACTGACTTTTTTTTGAGGTAGACAAAACTTTCTATAGGTAGTAGGCGATGATCAAATTAATGTCAAATGCTGTGAGTGCGTGCGTACAGTGCAGTGCAGTCTGGACTGTTGGTGAACAGGGCTCTGACATACATTATTTTAAAAATAAATTTACCGTTTGGTGCACCAGCCCACAGGACGTCTTCATTTACTTCGGGATAAAATGAAGTGTCTCTCTATCTCTAAGTGAACTTTTACAAGGAAGAAGTTGATAGAGTGACCACTTTTTGAAAGATAGGAAAGGCGGACAACAAGCAAGCATAGACCTCATAGCAATGTGGTAACGTTAGCCTACTGACATTTGTGCTGATATATTTAAGTAAACAAAAATAAATAAAATAAAATTCTCTCTTTTGATTAGGTATGTCAGGCATAACAAAGAAACTTTGCCTGGGCTGCAAGGCCAGCATTGGAGTTGCATGTAAGACCTGCCCCTCGTGTGGGCAAGACCAGCCCTGCAGGGAGAGACTTAACAAGAGAAGGAGGCCTTTTCAACAGACACAAGTGGAGTGGGCCGCCTCAGTCAAGAGGAACAGGAACACAAGGGTTTTTGTGAAAAGCTGCCATGTGTTGGTAAGAATGATTGGGGCAAATGGGCCTCAGTAAACTTTTATCACGGCAGACAAAGCAGGGCTAACGTTTGTAAACGGTATTCCGTACAAATTCTAATTAATAATGCAGTGGGATTCATCAATTTAACGGCATCCCGCACACATGCCAGCGAATCGTAGCTGAGGTGGCATGGTGTTGGCACCGCTGATGGACACGGCTTGAACAAACCAGTTCATCTCGCTTGATTAAGGCCTCCCCAACACCTGTGGGTGCACCATGCACCACGCCCGGTTGTCTACAATTTTAATTTTAAAACTATC
This sequence comes from Sardinella longiceps, assembly GCA_027497455.2. Lineage (NCBI taxonomy): Eukaryota > Metazoa > Chordata > Actinopteri > Clupeiformes > Clupeidae > Sardinella > Sardinella longiceps. The sequence continues at coordinate 21,810 of JAODXP020006729.1, read as the reverse complement.
AGCGCATATAGTTGTAATGAAATTCATGTTGTAGAAGACAAGTCCCGGTGAGTAGACGAATTTTAGTGCGCATGTTTTAATTTTATAGTTAGGATACTGTTGTTTGTACGGGACACCGTTCGATGGGTGGCACCCGGTGGCACCCAGATTGTCCGCAACACGTTGAAATACGTTACTTCACTTCCTGTTGGCAGGCTAAGTACAGGTGTTCCCAAATACATTGAAGTTTCTGGTATTAAAGTGACTACCTGAATCTGACACTTCATTAGAAACATCTAGCTCACACAGAAGCAGGGCTGTTTCACTTCCTACTTTGGCTGCCTTGATAAAGGTCTAAACCGTTCTTGTATACACAGATTTGATCTTAGTGATCTTAGAGAGTATGCTTGATCAAATCCATGGCAAAGTGCAGATTTATATATATGGGCAATTCCAGCGTTATGGACGTGACATTTTCGTGCATTATTGATGAACAAAAGGCCACATAACCTCAGCAAACCTAGCAGTATTTCACAATTTTTTTTCATATTCTTCTGCAAACTCCATGGCTGAATACAGGCAAACAGAAAAAATTAATATCATGATTTGCATCATAAGAATATGAGCCTTTCAATTTGCGTTATGGACGTGACGAAAAACGGACAAACTTTTGAGAGAGCGTAGTTTTTGCTGTGAAGTGTGTGAAATTTCTACAGAAATGTAAATATTACTACATTCATACCAAACAGGACACCTCAGTAAAGACAGAGAAAGACTTAATTTCAAATGTAAATGTAAAAAAAGTTGGTTTTCATTGGGAGACATGGCGTTATGGATGTGACGTTATGGACGTGACGTCTGGAAAAACCCTCCAAAACGATACAAAACAATTGTGAACGGTGGATTTTAACCTGTAACAAGAGAAATAGTAATATAACAATGAAAAATAACTGATAGTATTGCAGCTTTGTGTGTGTTATCACCCACTTATGCCCATTATAAGCCCCTCCATAGACTTACATTATAGCTGAATAGGGTAAAAATTTTAACAAACAGATATCCTTTCGAAACTTGCTCAGTTGAATATTTACATCGAGACAATACTTTTTTGTATTGGAAGTTTTCTGAAAGAATTTGTATGTCCATGTAGGTGAGACTTAAAGTTTTAAGGTGAGGTTTACTTTTTCGTGGAATTGCCCATATATAAAAAAAGGAAAACCAAAAACAGAACAGAAACATTTCTCAGAATTTCAGTCTTAGCCATTGTATTTCATCGCACATGATCCAAAAACAAGGCTTTAATGTCAAATAAATCAAACTTAACTTTAGTTAATAGTAAAATTCTGTCTCTCAGCTCGACAAGCTGACTGCTCTCGGGTTCCATCCGGTTCTTCTCCTGGGGAAGAAGAACACCAATTACATCGAGGCCGACGTTATATTACCAAAACAGAACCAGGTTCCTGTGGACGTGGCCATCAAGCTCCAGAAAGAGTTTACCTCAGCACTAATGGGTACGATGGGGATTTTATGAGGGGTGCTTTACATTTACGCTTTACATTCTATAAGCGTTTATTTATGCATTCAGAAGATGGAAAAAAAAAGCAACATACAAAAATCCACTTGTAAAAACAGAAGAAGAATTTAAGCAACACATTGTACACAATTCAAAAAGCTACAGTCATATCCTGGTAAACTTTCAATTTGTTGAAACTGAAAGCCCTTCACAATATCTACATATACAATGTATTACAATGTATTGTAATGTAATTAATAACAATGTACTATATATGTAATTAATGATAATGTATACTTTCTTGTGTTCATTCGATTCATCACTCTTTTTCCTGTTAGTTCATTTCCAAAGTCACAAGACAAGCTCAACTCCTCAGGAAAACCTGGACCTCCAGGTAAAGGCAAAAGAAGCCACAACAACTCCTCTGAGAGAAGGAAAGCCAAGCCCTCAGGAGCACTTGAATCTCCAGGTAAAGGCAAAAGAAGCCACAACAACTCCACAGAAACACCTGGCCCTCCAGGTAAAGTCGAGAGAAGATACATCAACTCCTTTGGAACATCTGAAGCTCCAGGAAAAGGCCAAAGAGGCCACACCAACTGCTCTGAGAGAAGCAAACTCAACCTCTCAGAAACACCTGAACCTCAGCGTAAAGACGACAGAGAACACACAAGCTTCTCCAGAACATCTGAAGCCCCAGGAAAAGGCCAAAGAGGCTACAGAGGCTCATCTGAGAGAAGCAAGCTCAACCCCTCAGGATGTCCTCACTACTCGCCCTGATCCCCAGAACCCGAAGGCCAATAAAAGACAAAAAGGTGAAGTATATTACTTTGGGATTATTAGTGTCTTGGGACCCTTTTATTTGACTGTTTTTCTTCTTCTTCTTCTTCTTCTTTTTGTTCGTTTGAAAGAAGAGATATTGTATCTTAATGGGTTTTTGCTTTGGGATTATTAGTGTCTTGGGACCCTTTTATTTGGCTGTTTTTTTTTTTTTTTTTTTTTCGTTTGAAAGAAGAGATATTGTATCTTAACGGGGTTTTGCTGGTAATACAAAGGATAAATTAATTTAAAAAAATGTTTGTTTGTTTGTTTATCTGTTTGTTTTATTTTTGGTCAGTGATTTCTGGAATATAAGCCACACTATGCAATGCATAAACCTCTCTTTTTCCTGTTAGTTTGCTTCCACAGTCTTGAACCAACCTCAACCACTCAGGAACACCTGGAACTGCACATAAAGGCGATAGAGGCCACATCAACCCCGACGCAAGCTCAAGAGACACAAGACGCAAGAGACGCAAGCTCAACTCCGCAAGAACACCTGAAGCTCCAGGTAAAGACGAGAGAAGCCACACTGGCTCCACAAAAACACCTGAACATCCAGGTAATGGTGAGAGACCGCACTTTAACCCTTCATGAATACCTGAAACCACAGGTAAAGGCGATAGAGGCCACATCAACCCCTCTCAGAGATGCAAGCTCAACTCGCAAGAACACCTGGCTCAGGTGAAGAGAGAGTCCACCGCAAGAGAGGCTCAACCCCTCAGGGACACCTGAATGTCCAGGTTAAGACAAGAGAGCCCACTCTAGCCCCTCAAGAACGCCTGGAACGTCACACAACGACGAGAGAGGCCGCACCAAAACCTCAGGAAGCTGCATTAAACCGTCAGGAAGTCCTCGGTAGTCTCCCTGAACCCCAAATCCAAAAGGCCATGAAAAGACAAAGAGGTGAAGTATACAGTATTACTTTGTGGTTGTTGTTGGTATCTAGTGACACTTCTAGTGAGGTAGAGTTGTTCCTAGGGTGCTCCTTGTTGTGTGTTTAGCGACACAGTTTTATAGTAACTGCCGCTTTATAAACATACTGTAATTGAATGAATCAAAAGCCATACCAGAGTCAAAATAGACTGGTTGTTATTATGACTTGTATCTAATGTTCCTTTGGCATGCAAAAACATTTCAGATGAAGACAGTGCCACTACCATTGAGGCTCAAGATGGAGAACCAAAGCCCTTTCCAGAAACACAGAAGCTTAAATCTGTGTCTGCTGCTTGTGAAACACCGGGGCTAGCAGCACAGATGCAAGTGGAGATGAAGGACTCAGAACAGAATCATCTTCAGGAAAGTGAGTTTGGTAAAACATCTTTCAGTGTTTTAAGACCTACACCATGAATTGGATTACAACAAGTTCTTAAATTAGACCACTTGTGGAATTAGAAACTTTTTAGACTTTAGATGACATTCCAATTGTTTTCTTGTTTTAATTGATTTGATGTGATATTTTTTCCATTATTTGTGTTTCTTTTTAATTGATAATTTATTATTAATTGCTTACTTTTACTTCTTTTTTTATTTTTGATTGTTATTATTTTTCTATTTTAATTTAACATCTGCAAACTGATGGCATTGGTGTAAAAGTCGATACTCCTTGACTAAACATGACATGATGAAACTGATATAACATTTCTGAACAATATTTTTTTCTCTCTTTTGATTAGGTATGTCAGGCATAACAAAGAAACTTTGCCTGGGCTGCAAGGCCAGCATTGGAGTTGCATGTAAGACCTGTCCATTGTGTGGGCAAGCCCAGCCCTGCAGGGAGAGACTTGAGAAGAGAAGGAGGCCATTCCAGCAGACACAAGTGGAGTGGGCCGCCTCAGTCAAGAGGAACAGGAACACAAGGGTTGTTGTGAAAAGCTGCCATGTGCTGGTAAGATAGATAAAGTAGCCAAATAGTTTCTGTCTAGCTAGTTCACGTACATTGTAGCACCTACTGTATGCTAAGCTAAAGCTAAAATTGGGGTTGCCAGACTAGGAAAACGCATGCACTGAGACGGAAAAAAAAACCATCATATGCACTGTAACTCCAGATAAGAGGGTGAATAAAAAGGTGTAATATGCATTTAAGATGTTTTTAGGACACTGGGCCCAGGTTCACTTGCTCACATCTGTTGGGCTACTGTTAACTGCAACAGCAGAGACAGAATGATTCACTCCGGATATTCCTTTTGATGTGATTTTATTATTTACATAAAATATTGTGATTCTGTCTTCCAGCTCGACAAGCTGACTGCTCTCGGGTTCCATCCGGTTCTTCTCCTGGGGAAGAAGAACACCAATTACATCGAGGCCGACGTTATATTACCAAAACAGAACCAGGTTCCTGTGGACGTGGCCATCAAGCTCCAGAAAGAGTTCACCTCAGCACTGATGGGTACGTTGTTTGGGAGTTTTTAAAGCTCTAGAAAGAGTTTACCTCAGCGCTAATGGGTACGATTGGGAGTTTTTAAGGGGCCCTTTACAATAAACTATAGTTGATCTTCTATGACTGTACGACCATCATGTAATGTTGTGAATTGACATCATGATACTTTGGACAAATTTACGAGTTTCCTTGAAATAACTACCGTACTCTAGGGGAGTGTTTCTGTCACTTGTTTCTGTTGCTATTTGCTCTGTAAAGGCCAGTGGTGCCGGTATTGTAAATTGACACTGTCCAAAAATTTAATTGAATTGTTGTCTAAATTCAAATGAATGATCTTTCATATCCTGAGTCTATCAAATGTTGCTTTTATTATTAATATTATTATACGTGCATTGTTATTGTTATATTTATGCAGTAATAGATGTATGATTTATATTTCATAATAGCAAAAAAGTCAAATTGACTGTGAATGTGTTCCCTACTTTTTTTCCCCTCCATTTCCTGTTAGTTCATCTTCAAAAACACAAGTCAAGCTCAGCGCATCAGGAGGAGATGGAACAGAAATACGATCATGTGACTGCATTTCAACAGGATGAAGAGGTCGATGAAAAACCCCTTGCAGGGCTGCAGTGTAAAACTGAATCCGACGTCACAGAATCCACTGTTACCTGCAATAAAACACAGCAGACATCAGTGAAGGAGGAAGAGGAGGATTAGGGGGAGGAGGAAGAGTACAAGTATGAATATTGGTTGGATAGTAAGTAAAGTCCTTTCAGACACCAGGCTTTTTGTTTTTACTTTTTATTGTAAAACTAGCAAACTAGCTACATAAATGTATACAAAGCTTTCAAATTATATTTTCTATGAGAGCAAAGTTTGATAGCAAAAAAGTTTGAATGTCATGCTGTAACTAGGTTTCACAGAGGAGAGGTATCTTTAGATACAGTATATTCCAACCCAACTTTCTACTTGCGACTGTGGGTGTAAAGGGCTCCGCACACCGCTTCCGACACAGTGCGGAGCACTCCGTCTTCAACATTCCATTCCATTGTTTTCAATGCAACCCCGCACACCAGCGCCGATGTCTTCCGCCGTCGGTTGTGAATTACGATTGAAGTCTATTTTTGTCGGAGCCGCCCATTGACATCCAATGTTAATTTCACCGGCTACCATGCTAGATGCTAGGCAAAATTGTCGGATACGAAAGTGCTCCGCACTGCTGTCGGAACCGGTGTGCGGCCGGCTTAATTGAACTGTGTGTGGAATGTAGAGCATCTACTGGTCATTCTAATTCCATATTCCATTCTTATTCCATATTCCATCTCTCTTTAGGTGAGTCAACTCAGAGCACCCACACATAGCAGAACAGAGGACCAAATGAGAGCATGGTGACCTCACCCTGCAACCAAAGAGGATTAAATTTGAAAGATCTTTGCTGCAACCCAATAAGAAGCTTTAACTTGATCATCACCAGCATCAGGCCACACTGCTAGCGTCACAAAGACCCCTCCCTCCCAAACTTTAACCCCAGAGTGCCACTGATGTGGGAAGAGATCCTATGGGACTGTGAACCCTAAAATAAACATGGTTATACACGCAGGATAGAAGATGTACACATGTGCTCAGTGCCGGACTATTTTTTGTGGAAATCTCGTTTTAAGACCAGAGAGACACCAGAGAGAAGTCTTGTGTAGAGAAGTCTATTGTGTGTAAATCTGTAAATTGTAAAAAAAATTGTTTAAAAAAAAAAAAAAAAAAAGCTTATTATTGCATCTTGCAACCTTGAAAACTGTTCACTGGAATGCATCATGGAATCATGGATTTTACAATGTCCTTTTTCCTGAGCTCAGAAAAAAAGGTCACCGGTTCCAATTCAGAGAATTCCTGGAGAACCTGGAAATTTAGAAACTATTTTTGTAGATACCAAATCCAACTTTAAGGCTGTTAAAAATAATTGCAATTATCTTTCATTTGTTAAATTATATGTTAGCCACTGGCTGTTGTGTTTTTAAATGTGTTTCAGAATACAGGTTTTTTTTGTATTAATTTATTTGTGGTAATTTATTTTGTTGCCTTCTTGAACATGACATACATGAAGATGATGAACATGACAAATTTTGTCTATTTCTCTCTCTCCCTTTCTGTCCATCTATTTCAGGCCTGGGCAAACTAAGGCCCGGGGGGGCACATGCGGCCCACTGAGCTATGTAATCCGGCCCGTGGAGCCTTCCCAAAGTAGAATAATTTATCTTTACCAAGGAGACTTACTGTAGATTACAGGCCTAAATTATCAAATTTGTTGTTCATGAAATACAAATCCCCCCTTTTAACCCTGATTGTTAACATGTCCTCTGAAGAGAGTGACTGAGGCTACTGGTTTGAGACTTGCCATTTTACCGGCATAAATGGTTGACGCTTAACACCCGGCCCTCGTTAGTGAAAATATAAAAGCAAATTTTGGCCTAAGGGCCACATTGGCATTTAGATTTTCACTAACGGGCCAGTGTGAACCGTGAACCGGTTGATGCCGGTAAAGTCTCAAACCAGTATACAGCCTCACTTTCTTCAGAGGACATGTTAGCACGCAGGCGGTTAAAAGGGGGGATTTGTATATCATGACTACAACAAATCTGATAATGTAGGTCTATAATCTAAGTCTCCTTGGCTAAAAGATAAATTATTCTACTTTGGGAAGGCTCTGCGGGCCGGATTAAATAGCTCAGCGGGCCGCATATGGCCCCCAGGCCTTAGTTTGCCCAGGCCTACTATAGGCTACAGTATCAACTTTTATGGTTCTTATATTTGTGTAGACAGACAGCACTTAGGGATTTAGATTTTTAATTCAGTTTATCTTCAAATCTCACAGTGAAGCTAAAAAAAGTTAATGTCTTTGTATAAAACATTCATGAAATGTCAAAGGTGAGTGAATTTTTCATCAATCCCTGGGGAATCACTCATACCTTCTTTGGAAGAAACTCAAACTAGGGCATGACATGACTAATCTGGTCATTTACTTACTTATTGACATTAATGTAAACATTGTCTGGGCAAATTATGTGCAGATATAATTCCTTAACAATGAAGAAGCCAGTTTTTCGGTGATTACTGGCGTTAGGAACACTTAAAAACTGCAGTACCCTTCCATTCCGAACGATGGCAGTAGTGCATTTGTCTAGATTCGGTTCATCAGCCTTCGAGGAACTCCATTCACAAGCAGGACCGCTGAGCCGAAATCTGTTTACTTTTTTCAGCTGATCACTGTCGAGAGAACCTACGTCTGTAGATTGTCACTCAAGTCGACCATTTTCGGGATACCCCTTGAAGTATTTTTTTTTTCGTATCCTCCAATGACTACAAATTAACTGACCCGGTCATGTGCCCGCAGTTGGATTTATTGGAGGTAGGCTAGGCTGTTTGTTGACCAAAAGAGTAGCATGGTAAAGTAGCCGACTTCTAACTTTCACTTGTAAACATTTAACTTTAAATGTTAAGTCATTAACCCTAAACCTATTGTCCGTAGTCCAGTGAAATATGAAGTGAGTCGAGTCGTTCGTTGTGGCGATTATCAACAGTCCCCTTCGAACATTTCCTTTTTTACCCCCCAACCTCCAGTGGGAGGGGAAAGCATGGAGGACTGTCCATTCTTCCGACATCCTACGACGGCACCCAGACTTTCGACTCTGTTTCACCTGCTGCCATCTCGCATGTAAATACGTTTTATTTTCTTATCGGGTTACAATTAATACAGTATATTTAAGCTTTTACAGCCAGGCTTTGGGCTAGTCACTTAGGTCAACAGAGCTATTTCAGACAATGGCATCATTGCAACCAGGAAACCGCGGAGGGAAGGTTTTGGTGCACGCGGGCTACCGTTACCAGAAAAACAGAAGACGACCCGACAAAATCTACTGGCGCTGTTGGAGAAAAACATGTCATGCCTTCATCCAAACCTCAGCATTTGACATTAATGAGGAAAACCCCCATATTCGCGTTTTACAGGTGGCAAAGCACAACCACCCATACGAAACGAAAATGATCACAACCGGTGCTCTCAAACAAAAGATGGTTGAGGTTATTGAAGCTGACCCTTCAAAATCTGTAAAATCAGTGTATGATGAGGTCGTTAAGACAGTTGAAGGGTGCGATCAGGTCCCCAATTTCACCCATGTCCGTACTAAACTCTCCAGAAAGCGAGCCTCACTTTTGCCCTCATCGCCGCAAAATGATGAGTTTGTCTTTGAAAATGAAGGGGCCCACATAGGCCTACAACAGCATGCACAGGACAATAGGACTCATCAAGGCAGTGAAAGAGGTGTGCTGGTTTTTGGGACGGACATAAACTTTGCCAAGCTCAGCAAGTGTCAAGAAGTTTACATTAATAGCCCAAGGCCTTTTGAGCAGTCTGTGACCATCTATGGCAAATACTTGGGTAAGATCATGCCACTGGTTACATGCCTTATGACTGGCCGGACATGCGCCCAGTACACACACCTCATGAGTCACCTGAGAAACAAGGTGCGTCAGGTGACGGGTTACCGTTGGAGACCACGGCGCATCGTAACGGCCAACTTCACAAGTTCTCACCTACAGAACACTGAGTCCAAGCTGCTAGACGTCCATCGGTCATCTGACTGTGGTCTGACCCCTCAGACGAAGCTGCTCGATGACGTCCAACAGTCTGCAGGATGTGAGCTACTCTACAGCACAGGGGCCTGGAGGAGAGCTTGGGCTCTGGGCATCTCTGGTCCGTTTTGTCGCCATGGCAACCTGAGGAGATGCACTCAAAGGGTCACGTCACACGGCTGCCAGTTTTCGCCAGGGGCTTTGGAGCAGCAAAACATCAGAAACTTGGACTCTAACAGAACCACTACACCACAATCCCCGGCCTGGCAGACATTCTAGAGCCTGCGGAGAGCAACAGTATCATGCCCTCGCCATCCCTCTGCTGCGTGTTTGACAGGAGGCTGAGTAGATGTTCCAACAACGTTGCCCAAGGTAAGTAGCTAAGATCTTTTACATTTTGTTATATTAAAACATTTTGAGAACCTATGTAAAACATTTCATGGAAACAACTACGTAATAATTAGCCTGTTTCTCACAGTGATCAGCTATAGGCCGGTGTATCGGTGTATGCCTGGCTTGTATGCCTGGCTTGTTGGCCTGTCTCTGACTGGCCTTTCTCCATTTCTTCCCATTCACCTGGGAACAACATGATGACTGAGGCAAACTTAATGTGTTTACAGTATTCTACAATGTTATGCTTGTGTCATAAAATACATGTGCACATGTATTTTAGACTCAGACACACCATATATACTTACCGTATATTGTTTTTATTTATTTGTTTGTTCAGGTTTTCGTCAAAGGTGGCAACATGAAAGCTTGTGCCGTAGGCGCTGTACTTCCAAGTCTGTGTTGGAGGTAAGGCCAAAAGTCATCCCCTCTCCTCTCTTCCTTCTTCGAGAGACCATTCTCAATTGATTCTTTTATCGGACTACTTTTGCTGCGGAGTGACACAATTTTATTAAACAATTTTACCTTTTTTGTCATTTTATAAATTTAAATATTCAAATATTTACAATTTCACTATTAAACAAATAATTCGTTTTTTTTTTTCAAGTGTAAAGTGATTCTTTTTCATTTTCTTTTTCTAAATGGAAAGCTGATGATATGTTCTCATCCCTGTGTGTTCTTTGTCATCTTTGTCTCCAGGCAACAGTTAACACTGAAGGTTCTAATCTTCAGGCCGTTGAGTTTGGCCAGAGCGTTATTGTGAAGCAGGAAGAGGAAGAACAATATGAAGACACACAGCCCTTCTCTGAGCTCTGCTGTAAAACGGAAATGGACGTCTCAGAATTTACAGTGGCCTACACTGAATCTCTACAAACACTGGTCAATGAAGGTAAGTAAGAGTAAGAGTACTTTATTTTGTCCTTCGAGAAGGAAATTCTTTCTCTGCATTTGATCCATCCGGGGGGTATACACACACACACATGCATACAGATACACACAGTTGTTGGGAAGTGTGAGCGCAGAGCTTCACACTTCTTAGGGTGCGCACACCCACACACGGAGCAGTGGGCAGCCGTCAGTGCAGCGCCCGGGGAATAATCTATTTAATAGTGCTTTAAAATACCTTATGTATGCATTATCTATCTGTCTGTCTAGATGGATAGATAGATCTTTCTGTTGACATTGACAGATTTGACAGTCTCTATGGAGACTGTCTCTATGGAGATGGATGGATGAATGGCAATCCATATCCTCACCACTGTGCCCTTGAGCAAGGCTCTTAATCCTAAACTACTCTAGGAAAAAATAAGTAATTGATGGTTGACACATTGCTTTTTTTGCATGTGTGTACTTCACGGTACCCAAACTTTTAAGTGTGCAGTGTACCCCCTGAAACACTACCCGCTCATCACTGATTTAAGCAACAGTAACTTAACCTCCCAGAAAGTCAGTGTTGGTGTTAGAGACCAATATTTAATGTGAAAAAACACATCCATGGATTCTGATTGTGTGTGTGTGTGTGTGTGTGTGTGTTTGAGAGAGAGAGAGAGAGAGAGAGAGAGAAATCTGTTGTTCTAGAAACCATAGTCCCAGTGTTCTGCTAGGTTTATAACTTGGTTGATCTGAACAATAAGTATCTTTCCTTCCTAGCAATGACTGGTGGAAACCCAAGACTTGCGGTGCTCCACCTTTCGACGGAAGATGGCGTGAATTCACACCATTGGGTCCCAGTACAAGCTCAGCCCATAAAGCAAGCGCCATCCCCACTCACCACAACTCTGCAGGCGCTGCCTCCAGCAATCCAGCCAACTCTGTCCACCCCAGCTCTGCCTGCAGCACCTCAGCCATCTCCACTGGACACTCCAGCTTCGAGAGGCCCAACAGGTTCTGATTGTGAACTTTGGTTTAAGACTTGAACTAAAATGTAGTTCTGATTCTAACGTCTGATGTTAGCTTAAAGGAATCATCCAGTGAAATCTGTCAGTTCCAAAATTCTGTTGTTGAAGGTCACTGAATGCTGTCTGTGGGGAAAAAGAACCTAATTATTTGGAGCAAGGTGAATAATGAACTGATAACTAATGTTAACCAAATGTAGGTGTTGCAAAATTAAGCTGAAAGTAGATCACTTAGTTAGCACCCAATTTACTTAGCATCAGTTGCTAGCCCACTGTTTGGTCTCTGTTTTCAATTTGTCTTGTTCGTTTTCCTGCCGACTGCGGTGACCATGAATAACAAGAGTTAGAGATTGTTTGTCACCGAATTTCTCCTTTTAACGTAATTTTAATTTTATGAATTATTTAATTATTGATTGATTGATTTATTTTACCCACAGAAACAGAGAGGCAGATAATAAGCCAGTTGGGGAGCATCAGACAGGAAGTGGACGGTCTGAAACAGGAAATGGGGGTCATTAAACAGCTCCTGCTGTCTCTGACGAGCCGCAACACCACCAACACACCACCAGAGGGAGTCCACCTGCCCATAGCAACCTTACATGAACTACTCAACACAGAGGACTTACTGGAGGAGGAGGCCACTTACAATGAAATGGTAAATATTTATTTTCCTAAATGGTTCATTGTTGTTATTTTACTTTTACCTTATTAATGTATATGCATGTATAATTAAGTTCAAAACTCATTGTTTTTTGTTGTTGTAGTTCTGTGTTTTTCCAAAAGATGAATGAAAAGTCAAAATTTGAAAGTCGAAAGTAATAGACACATGAAATTTTGTTTCATGACCTTGTCTGTGATCTTATCTTAAAGCATATTATGTCCTTTACTTTATTACAAAATTCACATGTATTATAGGGAATTGTGGATGCTAAATAATATTAAAAAAGGTTAACTGTAGGGGGAACTGTAATTGTTATGGCGCTTTACTTTGTTACCAAATTCGCGTGCATCATAGGGAATTTAAGATGCTAAAAACTATTCAAAACAAAACAAACTGGCAACATTAGGAGGAGTTGAAATTGTAAACAAATCCCAGACAAGCACACAGTGCCTTTAATTCTCCAAAATATTTCTTCATCTGTTTCAGGTGAAGTACTTGGAAACGATTAGAGGGGCAGATGCGTCCTCCAACACACGCCGGATCCTCATCCGTCTCTTGACGACTTCTCTCGCCCAGCAGCTGAGTTGGCGAGGTTCAGATCAGAAACTGTCTTTCAAAGACCTGAGGATCAACCGAGCTATTTTAGGTATTTACTGTGGTAACTACTTATTGTATGGGGGTGAAGTTACTGTATTCTTTCTCACTGCAGTCAGAGTGTGTACTGCAGGGGTGGGCAATTATTTTGGCCGTAGGGTCATATTGTGTTGTTAGATTTTGACTAACGGGCTGGGTGTTAAAAGTCAACCTGTTGATGGGAGTTGATGCCGGTCTCAAACTGGGCTCACTTTCTTCAGAGGACATGTATGAAGGTGAACCTACCGAACTATTTTAGGTATTTACTGTAGTAACAACTAACTGTATGGGAGTGAAGTTACAGTACTGTACTCTTTCACTATAGTCGGTACGTACTGGGGGCGTACATGGTCTGTTTTTGTTTATGCATGATAAAGAAATGATCTGGAGTGCGTTTCCCTGAAGCATACTTGCTAACCACTTAGCAGCTTGGTTGGCAATGGGAAATTGCATAGATTTAATGATCATACCAATGATCATACGATGCAATCAGTGGATCGATGCTGAATATTAAGTTTATGATTATGATTGTTTACATTTGAGCTGAAGAGACTGAATGAATGTTTTGAAATTTGGTTTGCATTCTAATTTTCAACACCCTCTAAATACTAACTTGACCTAATCATATTTTACAGTCTGCCTTACATTTGAAATCATAGACCCACGGAAACATTTCTGGCGGCCCGCAATAACATCTGATAATATATGTAAAACTGTTAAAACTGTGCATTACTCTGATAGAATGAATCTCCTTTTAGTGTTGTTGGTTTAATACTGGGTCCCTAAACTGGCCCTCACCTATCAAAACTTTGAGAACCCCTGTTATAAATATTGTTCAACCCAAACCTGTGCCTTATGGTTGTCTCATTGTTGTCTTCTTTAGATGCTGTAACAAAAACCTCAGGTGCCACGGCAACAGATGTGGAGACGACCATCAGGATTTGGCTCATCAATGCCAAACGGGACAGAGATGGAGAGAGAACAACAAGAATGAGATTGAAAAGATAGATTTCTGGTTTCTTTTTGTTTTGTAAATAAGTGTTATTCATTTTGTGTGGGTTGGTTCAATGGTGAGTATATCTTACATCTGCTGCTAAAACAAGAAAATAAAATTTCTAAGAACTAATATGAAGGCGTGACCATTTTTTGTTTGTTTTGAATATTACAGTATGTGCTATGATTTATGACGTTTTGTGTAAAAGTAGGCTGAAAGTTTATGGTGTTTCTTGTAAATGATCAACATGTTTATTGTAAGTGTGAATATAGCTTCCTTCTGCTATCACCTATTTCTACTCAGGAGATGTATGCAAATAGGCACACCATTTCTGTTTTGTTTCTTTAGTTTAAAGCAACACTGAACAGACCCTGAGGAGGTTTGCTGTTTAGTAGTGGACTGGACTAGGAACATAAAAAGGCACATAAAACAATCCATATATCAAGTTCTCAGGGCCTTAAAGGTCCTGCTGGAATATTACTATTATTATTATTATTACAATTATTATTACTATTATTATTATTCAGGGGTAATGTTGGGCCAAAAGCTCCATTGGTGGGTGGTTGGTTACCTCTCAGATTTCTCTGTATGCAACAGAATCTCGCTTCAACCAATCAGATGCCTAAGTGTTTGAGTCATATTGCCAAGTTAGTTAAGTGATCTGGACATTATGTCAGTTTCACAGTGTTCCAGATTAATGCAGTGGGTTTAGAGCAGTGGTTCTCAAAGTGCGGCCAGCAATGTCATAATATCTGTAAAACTGAATTAATCTAGTGGTGTTTAGTGGCATCTATAGGTATTAATTTACTGCAATAGTCGCAAATGCCTAAACTGTTGATATGCAACCTGGTCATTACAATGATTACAAATCAATCCTTTTTTTCCCCTCCCCCTGCCGCTTTGGCAGCCCTCAGTTCAATGGTGGGTGCCTAAATTGGCCCTCACATATGAAAACTTTGAGAACCCCTTGTTTAGAGGGTCGTAAAGAGGTCTTAACAGTTTGGTGTGTTCTTCTACACTACCCAAAATAGAACACAGCAATGACTATCCTCAATGGCTTGTGTTTATATGACTATCAAGTGATCTACTGTTAAAATTACACTTAAAATGAGCAAAATAAATGAGTAAAATAAATGAGCTTGAAACATAAAACAAATACTACACTGTTATATAGGTTAATATTTGTTTTTATTTTAAAAGCATTTCTTACATATGAACTCCTTCATTCAAAATACAAGATGACAAACAAAAACAGTTTCAATTAAGATTCATATTGTTCGCACCAAATTTGTCCTTGAAGGTTCACCACTGTAGTTAACAAAATTACAAGGGAACAGTAACTTGATAACAAAACAGCACTGCCTTCTCAAGGCCATACACAACCCGTGTACTACACACAAATTGACAGTATTTTTTCCTGTTGCGGTTTTAATTTTTCAGATGAAAAAAAAAAAAAAAATGAAAACAAATGCCCTCAGTGTTTCTCTGCAGTGTGCAATGCGATGTGTTTTTTGAAACTTGAGAAAAAACGTCCCCGCAATGGACACAAGTATGACTCTTCTCTCTGTATGTATCTGCACATGAGCTCTAAAGCTCAATTCAGACTGAAGATCTGCGACAAGATGAAACAATTTTTAGAACAGTTGCGGCGGTGTGAATGAATCGTTGCAGTTTGTTGCAAGCAGTTGCAAGCCGTCGCAAAAGACTTAACAGGTCAAATCGCAGAGTTTTAGAATGTTGCAGGTTTTTAGAACGTTGCAGCCTGTGTCGTCGTGGATCTTTGGTCTGTAGCCACTTTAAGATTCAAAAGTATCGAGAAGCATTTTCCACAGCACTGCTGCGTTTACATTGACTCTTCTAATCTGATTATTTAACCGAACATTCCATTTCAGTTGGCTTTTATGAATGAATCTCCTTGGATATTGTTCTACAGAATGCACCCTGGAATCTTTTTTTAATCAGATTGGAAGTGTCCATGTAAACCCGCCTACTGATGAGGTCTCTCTACTATGTGTCGTTTTCAGATCCGTGGAGAAACGCTTCTCCACCCTCAGTGCATTTATGCGGCCTTTCTCCTGTGTTTATCTCCCTTCAGAACGCGAGCCTATTCTCTGATTGGCTGATGGGTGCCCAATATTTTCGTATTACTGGCTACTTTGGAAGTAGTTCCAAAAATAACTAATCTAATACCATTGAGTATGAGGCATTTCTCCTGTGTGAATTAACATGTGAGTCTTAAGACTGGCAGCTCGTGAAAAGGCTTTCCCACAGTGGGAACAGACGTTGCGTTTCTCCGCAACTTGTCTAGGCTCTGTGGGGTCTCTACGCTCCTTGGGATTTACAGACATTGTTTCAACGGATGTACGACTCTTATCTCTATGGTATTTTCGAGTGTGAGTTTTAAGATTTGTTTGTGTTCTGAAGTGATTTCCACAGTGGAGACATTCAAACGGCTTTTCTCCAGTGTGTATCATTATATGTCGTTTCAAATCTGAGGATTTAAAAAACGCTTTTTCACACTGCGTACATTTATGAGGTCTTTCTCCTGTGTGTATCAACATGTGAGTTTTAAGATTTGAACTCTGGAAGAAAGCTTGTTCGCAGTAGTTACACTTGTAATATCTCTCTTCCTTATGCGTGATCTTTTTATGTGCTGAGAAATTTGGTTTGTTAGTAAAATTTTCTCCGCATAAGGCACAAGCGAAAGGTTTCTCTCCAGTGTGAGTTGACGTGTGGTTTTCAAGATGTGAATTACATGTAAACATCATTTCACACTGGTTACACACACAAGATTTCTGCCGTTTTTTAACGGTAATGCTGTTTTGAACATCTGACGAGTTTACAGAGGCCTTTCTAGCCAGAGCAGAATTTTCACGCTTCACTCTTCGGCGTACTGGCTTCTGGGTTTCAGGTTTTCCAAGCTCAACGGATGTGTTACATTCATCTCTATGGTGTTTTCCAATATGAGTTTTAAGATTTGTTCGTAATATGAAACGTTTCTCACAGTGGAGACACGGATAAGGTCTTTCTCCAGTGTGAGTCATCATATGTCGTTTCAAATCCGTGGACTTAAAAAACGCTCTTTCGCACTTGTCACATTTATGAGGTCTTTCTCCTGTGTGTATCAACATATGAATTTTAAGATTTGAATTGTGATAGAAAGCTTTTTCGCAGTAGTTACACTTATGATGTCTTTCTCCCTTGTGGATCATGTTACTATGAGCCATTAGGTTTGATTTGCTAGTAAAAGTTTCTTCACAGCGGATACAAGCAAAGACTTCGTCTTCACTGTGGATTTGCATGTGGTTTTTAAGATGTGAACTACACTTAAACACCTTTCCACACTGGTCACAAACAAGGGAATTCTCTCCAGTGTGTTTCTGCAAATGAAATTTAAGGTCTGCAATTAGTGAAAACTCTGCACTACACTGGTCACATTTGTAAGATTTGTCGGCGCTATTTATCTTCATGTCGTTTTGAACACCTGCTGAGTTTAGAAGCGCTTCACTACCCTGAGTAGATGTTTTGCGCTCCTCTCCGCTGCATATTGACCGATTAGTATTTGACTTTGAAATTTGTTGTGAAAAATCTTCTCCAAAGTCGAGGAATGTGTTAATGTTATCTCTATGGTATCTTTCAGTGTGAGTTTTAAGATTTGTTCGTAATATGAAACGTTTCTCACAGTGGAGACATGAATAAGGTCTTTCTCCAGTGTGAGTCATTATATGTCGTTTCAAATCCGTGGACTTAGAAAATGCTTTTTCGCACTTGTCACATTTATGAGGTCTTTCTCCTGTGTGTATCAAAATATGAATTTTAAGATTTGAATCGTGATAGAAAGCTTTTTCACAGTAGTTACACTTATGATGTCTTTCTCCCTTGTGGGCCATGTTACTATGCGCCATTAGGTCTGACTTGCTAGTAAAAGTTTCTTCGCAGCGGATACAAGCAAAGACTTTGTCTCCACTGTGAATTTGCATGTGGTTTTTAAGATGTGAACTACACTTAAACACCTTTCCACACTGGTCACAAACAAGGGAATTATCTCCAGTGTGCTTCTGCAAATGAAATTTAAGGTCTGCAATTCGTGAAAACTCCGCACTACACTGTTGACATTTGTAAGATTTGCCGGCGCTATTTATCTTCATGTCGTTTTGAACACTTGCCGAGTTTAGAAGCGTATCACTTCCCTGAGTAGATGTTTTGCGCTCCTCTCCGCTGCGTATTGACCGATTAGTATTTGACTTTGAAATTTGTTGTGAAAAATCATCTCCACAGTCGAGGGATGTGTTAATGTTATCTCTATGGTGTTTTCGTATGTGAGTTTTAAGACTTGCTTGTGTTCTGAAGTGATTTCCACAGCAGAGACATTCATAAGGCTTTTCTCCAGTGTGTATCATTATATGTCGTTTCAAATCTGAGGATTTAAAAAACGCTTTTTCACACTGCGTACATTTATGAGGTCTTTCTCCTGTGTGTATCAACATGTGAGTTTTAAGATTTGAACTCTGGAAGAAAGCTTGTTCGCAGTAGTTACACTTGTAATATCTCTCTCCCTTGTGCGTCAGCTTTTTATGAGCTGAGAAATCTGGTTTGCTAGTAAAAGTTTCTCCGCAAGTGGCACAAGCGAAAGGTGTTTCTCCACTGTGAGTTGACGTGTGGTTTTCAAGATGTGAACTACACGTAAACATCATTCCACACTGATTACACACATAAGATTTCTGCTGTTTTTTTACGGTCATGCCGCTTTGAACATCTGGCAAGTTTACAGAGGCCTCTCTATCCTGGGTAGAATTTTCACGCTTCACTCTGCGGCGTACTGGCTTCTGGGTTTCAGATTTTGAAATTTGTTGTGAAAGCTCTTTTCCAAGGTCAACGGATGTGTTACCTTCATCTCTATGGCGTCTTTCTGTGTGAGTTTTAAGATGTGCTCGTAATATGAAGCGTTTGTCACAGTGGAGACATTGATGAGGCTTTTCTCCAGTATGTATCATTATATGTCGTTTCAAATCCGTGGACTTACAGAACGCTCTGCCACACTGCATACATTTATGCGGTCTTTCTCCTGTGTGTATCAAAATATGAATTTTAAGATTTGAATAGTGATAGAAAGCTTTTTCGCAGTAGTTACACTTATGATGTCTTTCTCCCTCGTGGGCCTTGTTATTATGTGCCATGAGCTTTGATTTGCTAGTAAAAGTTTCTTCGCAGTGGATACAAGCAAAGAGTTTCTCTGTAAGGTGGGATTGCATGTGGTTTTCAAGATAAGAATTACACTTAAACCACTGTCCACACTGGTCACAAGTGTAGGAATTCTCTCTGGGTTTTGAAATATCATCTCCAGAATCGAGGGATGTGCTAGTGTTATCTCTATGGTGTCTTTGCATGTGAGTTTTAAGGTTTGATTGCATTATAAAGCGATTTCCACAGTGGAGACATGCATAAGGCTTTTCTCCAGTATGAGTCATTATATGTCGTTTCAAATCCGTGGACTTAAAAAACGCTTTTTCACACTGCGTACATTTATGAGGTCTTTCTCCTGTGTGTATCAACATGTGACTTTTAAGCTTTGAACATTGGAAGAAAGCTTGTTTGCAGTAGTTACACTTGTAATATCTCTCTCCCTTGTGTGTCAGCTTTTTATGGGCTGAGAAATCTGGTTTGCTAGCAAAAGTTTCTCCACAGACGGCGCAAGCGAAAGGTGTTTCTCCACTGTGACTTGATGTGTGGTTTTCAAGATGTGAATTACATGTAAACATCATTCCACACTGGTTACACACGTAACAATTCTGCCGTTTTTTTACGGTCATGTCGCATTGAACATCTGTCGAGTTTACAGAGGCCTCTCTATCCTGGGTATAATTTTCACGCTTCACTCTGTGGCGTACTGGCTTCTGGGTTTGTGAAAGCTCTTTTCCAGGGTCGACGGAGGTGTTGCTTTCATCTCTATGGTGTCTTTGTGTGCGAGTTTTGTCGGCGCCATTTATTTTCATGTCATTTTGAACACCTGCCAAGTTTAGAATCGCTTCACTATCCTGGGTAGATGTTTTCAGCTCCTCTGTGTTGTGTACAGACTGCTGAGCGTTGGGTTCTGAATCTTTAAGTGAAAAACCATCTCCGCAGTTGACTGAGGTGTTTTTCTTTTCGACATGGTATTTAAGCACATGAGCTTTAAGATTCAAAAGAAACGAGAAACGATTCCCACAGAGAAGACATAAATGAGGTTTTTCTCCAGTATGTGTGAGCATGTGTCGTCTCAGATCCGCCGACTTCAAAAACCCTTTTCTGCACTGTCCACATTTATGCGGCCGTTCTCCTGTGTGTCTCAACATGTGAATTTTAAGATTTGAATAAAGATAGTAAGCTTTCCCCCAGTAGGTACACTTATGGTTTCTCTTTCCCTTGTGCGCTAGTTCATGGGCTGTAAGATACCACTTGCTAGCAAAAGATTTTCCACATTGATGACAAGCAAAACGTTTCTCTCCAGTGTGAATTAGCTTGTGGTTTTCGAGGTGCGATTTAGATGTAAATATCTTTCCACACTGGTCGCACACATAGGACGTGACCCCTGTGTGTTTTTGCACATGGGATTTAAGGTCCGCAATAAGTGAGAACTCTTCATTACACCAATCACATTTGTAAGTCTTGTCGGAACTATTTATCGTCATGTCATTTTGAACATCTGTCGAGTGTAACAGCGCCTCTCTATCCTGGGTAGATTTTACACATTCCTCTTCGCTGTGCATTAACTTTCGAGTGTTTTGAGATTTTGAAATTAGGTGTGTAAAATAAATTCTGCTGTCGACGGATTTGTATCTCCTTTTCGTAGTGTGTGACTTCAGATGAACTTTCAGCTTCGAAAGTAACGAAAAGCGGTTCTCACAGTGCGGACACTGATGAGGTCTTTCTCTAGTGTGATTCATTTTATGTCGTTTCAGATCCGCAGACTTACAAAACGCTCTTCCACACTCTGTACATTTGTAAGGCTTTTTTCCAGTGTGAGTCATTATATGTCGTTTCAAATCTGTGGATTTAAAAAACGCTTTTGGACACTGCGTACATTTATGAGGTCTTTCTCCTGTGTGTATCAACATGTGAGTTTTAAGATTTGAACTCATGTTGTGTTTGTCGTCTGCCGAGTTTAAAAATCCCTCTTCTCCACCCTGTGTAGATTTTTCGTGGTCCTCTCCGTTGTGTGTTGACTTGTGAGGAGTGTTAGGTTTCAGAATGTCTTGTGATAGATCATCTCCGCAGTCAGAGACAGATTTGTTTCTCTCACCTCCGTGGTGTTTTAACGTATGAACTTTAAGATGCGATTGTTGCGAATAGCTTTTCCCGCAGAAGCGACACGGATACGGCCTCTCTCCTGTGTGTGTTAACATGTGTCGTCTCAGGTCCGTGCTCTGAAAAAACCTTCTCCCGCACTCGCCACATCGGTGAGGCTTCTGGCCTGAGTGTCTCAGCTTATGAGT
Source organism: Sardinella longiceps (assembly GCA_027497455.2). Lineage (NCBI taxonomy): Eukaryota > Metazoa > Chordata > Actinopteri > Clupeiformes > Clupeidae > Sardinella > Sardinella longiceps. The sequence goes on along the minus strand of JAODXP020006729.1, from coordinate 451 downwards.
CACGAGACTAGAACTATACCGGAAAGTTATTCCGCAGAGGGTGCAAGTGAATGGCTTTTCTCCGCTGTGACTGCGCATGTGGCTTTCGAGAAGCGTGGAGCGCAGAAAGGACTTTCCGCACTCGGTACATTTATAAGGTTTGTCTCCACTGTGGATGTGCATGTGCTCCTTCACGTGTGCCGCTCTTAGAAACGTCTTACCACAGATGTTGCAGACATGGGGCGCTGTCGTCTTCTTTTTTTCTCTGACGTGTGCTGCTAGAATGTGGGTGTTCAGATGCGACGTTAACGCAAAACTCCTTCCACATTCAACACATTTATGAGGATATTGAGAGTCAGACTTTTGATTCTGATAAACTCCAGGAGAGTGGTTGTGTTTGTCTTGCTGATGAGTCTCCAGTTGTGTCTGGTGTGTGAAACTCTTCCTGCAGACTGTGCAGTGGTGCTGCAGA